>JAECUM010031797.1:0-39064 GCA_016617855.1 Megalonaias nervosa
TATATATATATATATATATATATATATATATATATATATATATATATATATATACATGAGACAAGGTAGCCTTTACACACACGAAAGCGTGTATTTGAGACTTGAACAGATATATTTAATGTCGGATATGCATTAGGATACCATTCAATTTTCTAAGCAATTTACCAGACCGATATATCAGATTTTGTGCCAGTGTTGGCAGTCATAGAGGTATATTAGTATTTTCCTCACCAAGAGGTTGTACAAACCATAGTAAGGCATAGAAAGGAGATGCACCAATATAATTAATATCCATTTAAACTTGTGCATACCACTATCGTCTTTAACCATCAGCAGCCAAACTAAATTCATCCAAATAGCTATTAGCACACAGGTCGAGAAATGAAAGATATGAAGCTCACCTCGATATGAATTCGACATAAGGAGTGTTTGAATTTTTCTTTGCATGCGCTTCATAAAGTATTGCGTATGATACATGGGTCTATTTCGTTTGAACGGAAAAACTTAGTGTATTTTACACACGCTATGGAAACTCCCTCAGTCGTATAGAAAACGTTAAAATTATGCTTGCTATACAATTTAACAAACGCTGTGAAATCAACTTGGGACAATATAGGATTGATTTCTTGAGTGTAAAATGACGACACCAGAAGCGTCTTATTTCCCTGATGATAAAGCTCATCAGAATTATTGAGCTTTAAATTTTATTACAACCACAATTATTTCCGAAATTGTAAGAGCTAAATTACGGTTGAATTGTTACTACATTTAACATAGTTAATCGTATTTGCCTCATGAAATGCAGACTGTGATGCACACATTAACACAAACATATATATATGTATGTTTGTGTGTGTGTGCCTTATGCTGAGTTTTCAATTGCAAGCATCGAGTTAAAGCCCTATCAGAATTTATTTATTAGAGGCAGCATTTCACTTCGATAGACACACATCCTATTTATATGTAAATCAGGGAACTCGGATTCCAAGAAATTTTTAATAACTAATACTTCATTTTATTTCTCATAAATCATTCCGTGTTATAGATGTAACTCTGAAGAAATGTTCTCTTCATGTTCTCACAGTGCTCAATGTTAGCAATATCAAGCGGACTGAAAGCTAGTTTCATGTGATTAACGCAAATGTTATCAACATGTAAAATAATTCTTGCTGCATTAAATCACATTGTCTGAAAATACCATCCGACCAGAGACGACGTCACTTACTTCTTTTACATCGATTAAAATATTACCTTAATATTTCGTCAGTTGGTCACAAGGAATAATGGTACTGGGAAAAGCAATGTTCGAAAAAAATTGAACGTAGATCCGTTCATAAATGAATAAATAAATAAATAAATAAATAAATAAATAAATATATATATAGCCTTGTAGCAACCTTATGCTTGCTTAACAACCCTTGTAACCAACATATATATATATATATATATATATATTCAATTTTTTTTCATTTGCTGCGTATTCACGGTTTGGTGATATGTAAACGGTCATGTGATACTGATCTAGAATCTTTTACACATGATAAATTCTGCGGACTACATTTCCCTGTTTCCAGATCATTTGATGTGAAGTTTTATCTATATCAACGCCTTACACCCTAATAATAACAACAAGAAGCTCCCACCCACCCACTCCTGTGATTTCTGATCAAAAATGACATGCCACAGATTAAAATCGACCATCAGAAGTTAAAACAATGTAATTGCACAGACCTTCCTGCATTCCAACACTCACCTCTTTTGCCAAAGAAGGCATATGGCAGGCTTTAGAAGCCAATGTTCAGAAATTATTGCATTTCACCTCGACAACATGTTACAGCAGCAGTTATTAAAGGACAGGGTCATATGTCAACTAAGGGATCTCACTAAAGATGGACCCGATTTTGCTTTTGAAAGATTGAAATGCGTAGAAAGTTACAATGACGTTGCTATAACAACACGTGCCATACGCAAGCGTAATTTTCGAAAAAAGGAATATTCCTGGTTTAACCACAACAACCATTTTTTATATATTAAAATAATGATCATAACAATATATCACTGGCATGACCCTATATGACATTCTACCCTGTATCACTGTATAAAGAATCGATGAATCTTGGCTAGCAAAGATAGGGCTATGTATTCTATCGCAGTTAAGAGGCTAATGTAAGAAAACTTTGATGTACATAAAAGTGAATGTTTTGTTGATTAAATCTGCTGATCTGATGTTAGAAAGGAAGTAAATTGGAATTATAAGAATCAAATGATTATGGTTGGGTATTTATCAATATGTAAATTTTACCTAATCACTTATAAAGTTTACATAAAGTCCTTCGGTCGACACAGTAAGGTAAATGTCTTGGTTACGGGACACACATACGTAATGTATTTAAGACTTTGTTGACATTGTTTCTTAAACCTATTATAAGGTTCTAAAAATTGATTATTATTAAATATGAAAATATCCAAAGGCCATCCCCCCCCCACTCTCTCTTTCTGTTTCTGTTGACCATCATATTAAGATAGGGGCAAAAATCCATGAAAAGATGAGAATAGCGGATTTGCACTTGTGTAATACCACAGTGTCTCTGGACCTATAAAGAATGATGGTTAATGTTAAGTCAAACTGACCAAAGGAAAAGGGAGAGAGAGAGAGAGATAGAGAGAGAAACAAATTTTTATGGTCGGTAGTAATAAAGCAAAATAATGACTTAGATCAACTTTAAATATACTAAAATATTTTAATTACTTCTTGTTGGTTCGTCGTTTCGCATAGATTCTATTCCACGCTAATTTCCTTGCGCTTGTGTATATATATATATATATATATATATATATATATATATATATATATATATATATATATATATATATAGATAGATAGATATAGATATATATAGATATATATATGCTTCTCATTTACTCATGTGTTTGCAGTTTCTTTATCAAATATTGTGCATAACTTGTATGAAGCAAGTATATCTTCACTCAAAATATGGATGACTTGATTCCATATACCGTAACGCTTGAGGCCATATCCACGGATGTTTGGAGTTCGAGCAGTCGATGTTCCACTGTACACGCTGAATTAAATCGATCCACTCCAGCAATTGCTTGGTACCGTTACGAAATACCAAGCGGTGATATGAAATCAAAGCAAAATATAAATGGGTACCTCTTGAAGTTACCTTTTGTCCTCTCTGCTATTGTCTGGGCTAGATTAATTATGCGGAAATACTGATTAAATCAGGTCCAATATATAGAGGTCTAATGATGAATATAAATTTGTTCCTAGAAAATATTGATTGGCACATCAATTGGTAGTTAGCGCCTTTGCTAACGATCACAGAGGCGGATCTGGCTTGGCTTGGTTTGGTTTCATTGTTTTAATGTAGAGAAAGTAGGTTATTGTAGAGGTAATTGCAGTAAAGTGCATGACCCAATGACAGGAAGCAGTGACACAGACAAATCCATTGGCTTGATTTGAACCCGCACCCTTTGTTCACGTGTCCATCACGCTAAATACTGATTCAACTCAGCTCCTTTCTCCGTTTGGTTCCCCTTCCGACACACTTGAAGGTACATTGGGTCAGTTCTTAGTCACTAACATGCAAGATAGTTATTGGGAGACGTTGGGGTAGAGTGAACAGAGGCAGATAATTTTTATAAGGCAAAGCAGAGAGTGGCAGTCGACATTAATGGTTTCAGGGTAGAAGAGTTGCATATGGCAGTAGCAAAGGTAATCAGTGCACTTGTTGTTTTAAATGACATAAGAATGGTATCTCACCCAACAGTTTGGTCAATACAAATAAAGAATAAACTGCTCTGATAGATTATAATTGAAACAGGTGTCTGCGGAAGAGGAAGCATGTGCGGACAGGTACCACCCCAGCCCATTGTTATTTAAGAAAATCTATTGTGCATTCAATAAAATATATCCTTTTTGAGTTTAGCTTTGCACATTCCCACCGCAGCGGATTACAGCTTCATCGGCTCATCACCGGACTACTATGTCAATAGTCATTTCAAATGTACTGAAGTAATCCAGACTGTCTTTGAATAATTTCACAACAGTCCCAAAGTAGTGTTTTTGACCAAATTTCAATGAGCACTTTGCAATTCCAATGAATAATTTATATAAACGGTTTCTCTCTAATTTTATCTGAGCACAACTAAATACTCTGATTATAGATTCAGAATTACTGATATTAAAAACAGGAATTAATAGTATATACTATCACCTATGACGCAATAATGCAATAATATGTTTGGGAAAACTTCTCTAAGTTGTGAAGTAATGATAGACATTTAACGCAAATAACAGTAAAGAAATTATTTATGACTTGAGGACATGACACAAATGAGGTACACACAAAAGCTATATCCTCAATCATGGACAAAGGTCAAACACACAATACAAATTATTATATATTCACTTCAGATTAGTCAATGTAGAGAGATTCTGAGTTCTAATTCACAAAATAATTTTCAAGTATTTTGTATCATTTATTCATGTGCAGAACATATTTTAAATAAGCTTACTATAAAAAGGATCCGTTATTGCAACAAAAAGAAAAAACAAAATTACAGTTTGCCAAAGCATATTTTCCTTTCAAAACACAACATATTGTATCATCACCACAAGATATCCTCGGAGCATGAAAAGAACACTGTCACAATAGCGACTTTTATAATTTAATAAGATTTGTTTTTATTCCTTGAATCATCAAAATCCGAACTATTTTGGCAAAAGATTTTGAAGAAAGTCGTCTTGTTCGATGACTGACAAGCCATCGGATTCATAGTTGCAACGTTTGCATAACAACCAGTGCATATGGATTTGGTCTTTCGTCAATAACAGTTGAAAAGCACTGCAACAACTGATCAGTTTCTTTATTTGTTTGCACTGAACAAGATTCAATTGGTATGCCTTTGGGCGATCATTGAAAGGCTAAATAAGTTTACAAAACACTACAATATGGCTGTACTTTTAAATCCTTGTTTGTTATTACTGGCTCAGAGAGGGGTTTAAAAATAGGGGAATGTCACAGTTGGAGGTAAACTTTCAAGCTTGATGACTAAAGTCTGTTACGGCGTTGTGAACTTGTTATTTAACCATAAATAGTACGCATGCACTCGGCAAGTACAAAACTCCTTAGTCAATAAGACAAGTAAACTCCAACAATGGAAATAATTTATAGGTGAGCATTGTAACCAATATTATTTACCTTACTCAAAGGTATTAATGAGTACAAAGTTTAAGTAAACCAAATATATTTGCACATTTTGTTTTTCAGGAAACAGTAGCATAATAGGAAAGCAAATAAAGAATTCACATGAATGTTGGCAGTAGAAATTAAATTCCGTTAAAGCTATATAAAATGTATTATATTTCGTCAGTAGGAATTAAAAGTATATTGTAAGCTTTAACTAGACAATTCTACGTAAAATCACGAACACTCACGTCTAGTATGTTAAGGTTATAGCTGCATTTTGGCCGAGTAAATAAAATGACACAGATGCGATACAAGGAATTTGATGATACAATACTTTTGGAGCCCACCAATGAAGGCAATACAGTTTATATTCCTTGCGTCTTTTATGTCTTTAAATCCAAGAGGATAATCACATATAAATAGGTCCATGTACTGGTTTACAACTGCGGAATATACTTTACGGTTAATGCTATTTATAATAACAAAGATATCACGTATGTAATATTTATATCTACGACGTTTACTTCAAATAGGCAGAAAGCTTACGATATAATTGCAGTAAAGATACAAGCAGTGAAAGATTAGCTGTCAAATGATATGGTCATTTTTAAATAAACTTTTGCCGCTATCTAATTACATTGAGAACATGTGCAATTGGGGGGGAGGGGGGTATTTATTATTAATATGGCTTGTTGAAAATGGAAACAGTGTTATTGTGTCAATCAAACATCCATTTTTTTCTAGAAGTTTCTAAAATGTATCCTACAAGTGTTACATCAAATATAACAAAGATTCATATATGAAATGCTTGCTATAGTTTAGTTATTTCCAGAACATCTATGCCTATCAAAAGCTTCTGGAGTTGTATTTATACTATCATAAGTATAGAGAACAAACATTAAAGCCAGTAGAGGTATAAAAAAAAAATAGTCCCATTAATTCTAATTTTCTATCCATTGTCACGTCTTAAACATAATCATTATGACGCAAAAACAACCAAAAAAAAAAAAAAAAAAAAAAAAAAAAAAAGAACAAAAGAAGTATTTTGTTTTTGGTTACAATATTTCAAAGAACACAATCTCTCTCCTTCCTAAACATATAGTTAAAATGTATGAAAATAAAATGACCATGGGATGTTTAATATGCTTACATTTCTATTTGTATCCAATTTTCATCTCGTATATCCATCAATTCCTTCGGTTCCCTACAAGTTTAAGCAAATTACAAATATCTTTACGAGTTTCGTTTCATAATTTGCAACAAACTTATAATTTATTGATAGTGACTTACTGATTATGTCTTATTTTATTTCTATTATATATTGTAATTAAATTTTGATCAATATATTCTTAGATTAAATAAAATCAAACATTAGTATTCACCATCAAAGGAACTGAGGGTTGCGTGTTATGCAGTTAGATTGATTATTCGTGTTATTGTTGGCTTACGTTGAATTACATGCAACTATTGATCACGTGGTGAGTGAATAATCGTTAATCTCTTATGCCATGCGGTTATGACTGACAATTACCTGAACGAAGCAAATATCGTCAAAGTCTTACAATGAACTTCACGGGTTCACAGTTTAAATAATATTCAGAGATATCATCAAATAAACAATATCAAGATAATGCAATATTTCTCTAACATTTTAAACTTTTTTGCTGACTGTCCACTCTTGAATCAATAGGTCAATACCCTACTCTAAAAGCCTTGTGCCAATTTTCTTCGGACTTTTCTATCAGCACTTGTTTATGGTTGCGATATAGATATAGCAATATACCTATAGCGATATATTCATACCTATATCTTCATAGCGATGTATCTATGAAGATGTCTCCATAGAAATATTCTCATAGCATTATACTTAGAGCGGTATCCTAACAACAATATACTCATAGCATTGTACTCATACGCTATAAGTACACCTATAGCAGTATTGTCACAGCGACATACATATACCTGTATACTCATAGCGATATACTTTTAGTCATATACGCATGCATTGGCAACTACTTTACGGCAGGTTTAAGGACATCAGCACAAAGAAGATAAAAAACGCCTTCATACATCGAAGTATTTAAACAAAAATTGTTGACACAAACATTTAATAATAAATTAAAAACTTCCCTTATATGAAAGTGATTGTAAATTATGCTAATTAGACTGGTGTGTTATGTTAATGTGTCTAATGTACGCGTGGCTTACAGACTAGCGAGTCTATTTGACAAATATTTCCTACCAACTAGTCAGACTGAGGCATTTTGTACAGTTTTTTGCTAAAATAATAATTATTCAGAATAAAGTGACTTTTCTGGCCACGTCTACAAGCAAAATGAAGAAGCCTTGTAACTTGCGACCTCTAATAGGAATGATGCTTACAAACATAAATTCAATATTGCGAATAGTAATGCTTTAGATGACTAAAATGGCTGATGGGGTGCAACTTTAAACGGAATAGTAGGGGAGAAGAAGAAACAAAAAACTTTCCAGGTCGTGGAAATAATTGAAATGTCAGAAACATTACAAAGGATACAACCTGTTTATTTTGTTTTCTTTTTGTGATGCAAGAGCCTGAAATTGTATACTATTTGCAAATTGACTTGGCTAAAAGCCTATGGTGCAATTGCCAGTAAAAGCTCTTATGCATAATAGCATATTTAGGGCTCCCGTCTTAGAAAAGGAGGTTTCATGTACATAGTAGACTTGATATTGCTGTTTTACTTAGTGTTCGATATTTTTCATAGACGAGCAAACTCATAGTTAAGGTTTCCGAAAACTTACGTGAAGGAGTAAAATATAAGCTTCTAACCAATGCACCCTTATCATTTTTCTTGTTTTTGAGACGATGAATATACATATAAATATTTTCCACTTGCTCTAAAGTTGAAGCAAATTACTTGAAAGTAACGGTGTGTTCATACTTGAAACACGATTAAAA
Source organism: Megalonaias nervosa (assembly GCA_016617855.1). Lineage (NCBI taxonomy): Eukaryota > Metazoa > Mollusca > Bivalvia > Unionida > Unionidae > Megalonaias > Megalonaias nervosa. The sequence continues at coordinate 8,158 of JAECUM010031797.1, forward strand.
TACCTAACATAAAAACATGAAATTGATACCTTGCATAACTTAAATTATATAAGATATTTTGGTATTTCTATAAAATAATTTAAATTTAATCTCAAATAAAACATCAGCTAGGTATATTACAGCTCAGAACGGCACTTACCGGAGGCTCCTACACTGCAATAACTTACCGCTTTTTACCAAACAAACTGCATTAAAATTTTGTTTTAGTACCTAATTGTTGTTATAATTTAGCTTCTATAGTCTGAAGGTACAAATTACTTGTAAGTAATTTTTTTATGTTTAGGGTATGGCAAGACAAACATATCAGACCGATATTGATGTCGCTTCCAGGTTAACTTTTATATTCTCTTTCTTATATCTTTTGTTGATTTCAATTATCGTATACAAATGAAAACAAATTTATCAAGGATCATCAGGATATCAGTTTTTGTCCAAGCGGTGCATGACTTAATGAGGTTGTTTTACTTACTAACATCATGTTAAGTTTGTAACAATACCCTATGCCAACGGTTGAAAATCGTGTAGAAAAGATCATTAATGTCAAACTTTCATTGTGTTAGGTATCTTGGATAACAGTGAATTGGCCAGAGACAGTTACAAAGTTTTGATTTTGAATAAAAAAATATAGGGAAAGAATAAATCCTGAGGAATGTTATATGGTCAGAGCAGTTCCATTTTTGTCCTCAAACAACGAGCGTTAATGTCTCCACACTTGATGTGTCACTAATGTCAAAATTAACTCTACGCTGTGTACATGAATTAGTGTGACCCACGGACACAACTGAGACATTCCTACAGAATAACTATGTTAGAAACGCCAACACCAACACCATTAAGGCAGACCTTATTTATGTCCAACGAAAAACGAACAAATTAGCGATTTCCATGACCTTTCAGTGAGACGTTTATTCCACTCAGTCATTTAAGTTTACAAGCAACTACTCACCTCGTTATTATACACATAATACCTATATCTGTTAGACTGAGGGTGTCTATACTTACACACAAACAATATTGTGTTCCAATTATACTATCTACGTATCTGATTGGATCTGGATATATGACGGCACACTTAGCTGACATTCTGCAGAAATTGGATATAATCCCGTTTGCCAACTCATGTAGGGTTACTAATTTAATGAAAGTTCCCTGGTTTATTTTACCTAAAAACGTCACACAAAGTAACAGATGAGTCATGCAAAGTGTATACAATATATTGCGAAAGAATGACATTCAGAATGCGCAAAATAAGTACTGTTTGAACTGATGCAGAAGTCAAGCAGCAAGTCATAAAATTACAGTCTACAGTCATAATAGCTACAGTGTATCAGTCTTTATCTCAACCCTTTTGGTTTGCTGATCATTTTCAATAAAATCTATTTATGGTCTGACATAATGCGTCAGCCTTCAAACTTTATGTTCCATTTGCAGAGCCATTCTTTTGTATTTCTGTTATCAGGGATCAAACATCATCCCTTTCTATAGAATGTAATAGAGCACTCACGGTTGTTATATTTTGTATACCTCCTTGTCAGTCATCTTTTGTGCGAAACAGGATATAAATATTGAGGGACAGGAAGGTTAGATTGATTGTTAATGTGATGACAGTTTTTATTAAGAATAGACGTAAACAAAATGTTTGAAAAACAATTAAGATATAGGAATAAAACTGCTATTATTGTCTATAATCTTAGCTATGTAGTCACTTTCTATCTTGGTACGTTTGCTTTAGCAGATACACAATTCCGCCATGGAATGCAAACCGTGACCTGCCTACCCAACAACGTAATTTGCAGCAATTGTATAACGTTATCTATATTTAATTTGCATTGCCAGTTATTTTGTTTGTAATTTTGTTTTTATTTCATTATATGCTATTGAAAGTGCAAAATTATTTGTTGGACTTGACCTTGTCCAAAATCAATTTCATTTTCTACTTGACCTAAATAATAGGCCTTTTTAAAAATTGTAAACATACATAGCGAAACTATTGTCTCTGTGAATCGGTTACCTATTAGGATTATTAACTTTGTCTGAGTCAAGGGCATTGTGTTTACTAAACTCTTCATTATAACTATCTTGTAAACATTAGGAACCCTCTGGAAGATTATTATTCCATACGTAATAGATTTAATTAGAAACTTTAAATTGTGACCTGAGACCAAGTAGAACACTATATCATCTTTTTTCCCTTGAAATTATTCATTCGTGCTGTTAGATCTTAGCAGAATTAGTAGTATTATTGTTGTGTTCAATATTTCGTTTTGGTTGGAATTTATTTATTCAACTTATTTATGCACCGGAAATACGAAGTGCTCTTCAAAAAGATCATTCCCAAAAATAGAGACTTGAAATTTCAAATATGGATATATTCTTGGATTGTATTATTTTGATTCAACTACAGATCGTTGGCAACTACCATTTCGCGGGTCACTACAGGCACATCAACACTTCCAGCGGTGGATTTTATTTGGATTTACATTAACGTTTATTCGGAACTTTAGTCATTAGGATTTGTTTGTAATTTTAGGATTACTTGGGATTTACTTAGGTCCTTTTTATACTTTCGCTTTTGTATTTTAGGATAATAAATTATATATTGAATTTTTTCTAAGCTTGTTGCTTCTCACTCTTGTCTATTAATTGTTTTAAGACCATAGAGTCGTAAAAATACCTGTTAATCCAAATGTACTGACAATTGATGCCGAAATCTAGTATTGCCAGCAACAATTTGTCTTACATATGTTAAGACTAGGGTACTCAAGACATCTGCAAGGAATCTTCTATAACTAACAGACTATGTACTTAAAAAATCTACAAGAAATCTTCGATAACGAACAGTCTTCCTAACTTGCCTCTGGGTTTCATTTACTGTCGTACTGACACAGACACACATACACACACAGAACATATATAATGCGGATCATTAAGAGACACGAAGCATTGAGTCATGATACGGGTGTTCTGATGCTGATAAAAGACATGATGCAAAAATCCAGATCGAATTACTATGATAATGATACTGTTTGCTATGTACCTATAGATTTCCAAGTTAATAAAATCCCAAAACCTAACTGAAAAACAGAGAATTGCTTAACATTTCAATCTTTCGTTTGCCAATTTCATCTTAAATCATAAATCGAATTTAATTATTTGGAATTAACTGATATGCTCATTAATCTCACTTTTATGAAAGAAATGCTACTCATGTCCATTTCACTACTAGCAATGTTAATAACACGAGTTCTTCGATGCGTGGCGACGGCTGAGCCATATATGTGATTTAGAGCTATTGTGCAGTTGCCATAGTTTGTACCACAGAAGATTTCACTAGCTGAAGAACTAGGAAACTGTCTATCCGAGTTCGGGGTGATAGCTTTTGAACGTGTTCTAACGGGTCATTGTGTGGGGATCCGATGTGGACTTTGTATGGCAATCACATCATTATTTTCACAGTTACTAACAGCGGGATTGAACATAATTATTGGACCTTGATGACATATTTCTTAAAGACAATGCTACTCATTTCCATTCGGATGTCAAGCGAGGTTATTCGGGCTTGTTCTGTTCTAACCAGGACAAGTGGAGGAAAATGTAGTTCCAGCATTGTTTGAGAGTAAAGTAATATAGAATCAGAAAACAACAGTTTCGTTTCCATCTGTTGGGAATCGACGATAAAATTCTGGCTCATTCTTTTGTAGAACGTAATATAAGTGGGATATAAATAATATAATTACAGCACACCAAACCCAAAGGTTGAACATGGCCCTTTATATATATTATACGTCTGATCAAAAGTAATAATACGTAGTTTCGTAATCCAAAGCCTGTCACACTTGCATGTATGAATTATTAAAGAAATAACAGTATAGCTAAGTTATGCACTTGAACGATTAAGTTATCATAAGGGAAAGCTCTTTCAGGACACAAAAGCTAACACAAAAATGGTCTCTCCTGCATATTGTCATGACCATTTTTGATTGTACAGTTAACAACTTTTCCTAGAATCATACAATTTTGGATAGCATAAATAACTTTTATTTATGACCATACGGTGAATAAAACTAATCGAAACGTAAGACTTTATGCAACCTTACGGTAAACCAACCAGTTATCTTAGTCCCAGTGTTTTGCGACAACACTAATAATTATTTCTCAATAAATTGTTATTGACGGCTCCTTGTCTTTGAGTATGGATAAAAGTAACGATTGCAGAGTGCTGATTAAATCTTGGCTAAATGCAAATAATTGCCTCAAAACAAGACACACGTTGCATTAGGAAATACTCATTAGCATGGCAAAATTGGATAAGTGGCTCTGCTAGAGATTCTAACGAAAACAAAATTTCCTCTAAAGTACATATCATAGCAATTATGTATTACCTTTAAAACCTAAAAACCAAGCATTTAAATAGATTTGAATACACCAAAATTTGCGCACAACCGTTCATAAATAAACTGACCTTTGGTAGAAATGCCACATAACTTTGATCACGAGGCAACATATTTTATAAAGATGGATATTTACATCAGTGAACTAATGTCGAAATTGACCTGTATTTCTAGCCTATATATCCCAAATCCTTCTTAGAAAGGAAATATTATAGAACTGCCAATTCGTCTGTTGTCAGCCAGTTAATATGCTATTCTGCTTTTAGCATAAAACACATCGCCTTTTCCAGCACATTGGTAAGAAAAGGGTTAACCATAGAAGCAGAAAGACAGATCTTTGAGTTCCGCAAACTATCAACAGCAAGTAGTCATGTTTCGCGGCTTCAGTTTTTATCTGGAATGGAAGGAACAATGTCAACTGCTTGCAATGAAACTGATCACTATTTGAATGTACAATTGCCTGTCAATTGGAAAGAAGTATTTTCGACAATCGATAACGTTTGATGCTTGAAATGGAATTTGATAAAATTAAAAAGTACATTGGCGTAATGTACAAGGCTGCACGAGAAGACGACGATATAAACATATTGATAATGTACCTTCTACATGCTGAATGCAATGTGTGTTACAAAAACAGGACGAATTGCAGTCGGAGTAGATTTCAGCTAGAAGATTACGTAATTCATACCGCCAAATAAAATCTTGACTGATAAATTTTGGGTTAATTTATTGAGCTTAGAAGCATTGTATGGATTGTTTGTTTTTTATATACTGTCTTACAACTAAACTCTTTCCTTCTTCATGTGAGATAACGCTATTACCTCATTTCAAGCACCATGTGCATATATGTGTTATTTCAGCTATTTAATATCTTCTTCGAGTATATGTTTATGTTGGTGAGGAAGCTGTTATCTTCCTAAATGTTTTTGCAATTTTTATATGTACAATTTTTGCTGTTTTTAAACACAGTATTAATCGGCACTATGTAATAAGATTGTGCAGTTAAATCCAACATGCATACATACGAATATACATAGATGCATAAATAATACGACATTGCTAGAAACATGTCTTTGATATTTTGATTTAAGATTAATGTTCGAGTTAAAATAAAAACAAACAAAAACAAACTTTATGTGTGTGTGTGTGTGTGTGTGTGTGTGTGTGTGTGTGTGATTTAGATTTTTAATGTAGTTTTAACAATTTTTCAGTTCATATCGCTTCGATGTCTGCAGTGTGACAGTTTATAGTGATGTCTAGCACTGGGGCATCATGCCGCAGATATGTGGCATGATGTCCCACCCAGTCACATTATCCTAACACCAGGCAGACCAGTCCTAACACTAACCTCTTAATGCTGAGCGCCAAGCGAGGCATTTGTAAGTACCATTTTTTAAAGTCTTTGGAATGACTCGGCCAGGGTTCGAACCCGCGACCTCCCGCATCCGAGGTCGACACTCTAACCACTAGGCCACCGGAGCGGTTAGAAAACAAACTTTATATGCATCTTAGCAAAATGGAACGATTGTAAAATGATTCGTAATGTTCTGGTATTGGCATTTTTCAGATCTATTCGCTTGTAATTTGTGCATTTTTGCAGAATTGTGGCTTGTGTCATGGAATATGTAGTAAACATATTATAAATAAAATACTTGGTACACCAAAATTATAGTGAATGATGTCTATTAGCACATGTGTTTTCTCTGGTTTGCATTTAATCGATCATACTAATTTCAAACATTTTTGTACTTCAATTAAAACTTTTGTATTTGCAATGTCAAAGGCGTTTTGTTAAAGGACCAACGTTTTCGTGTAATTGCGGAAGATACAATATGCAGTTTATCAATATTTCCAATGATCGAAGGATTAAGGATTGTTAGCAGAAACAATAATGACCGTTGCACTATTATTTACACTTGTTTGCTGCCTATGTATTTCCCTTCCGAAGTTTCCTCTGGCATTATTGTTTTATACAATTTGAAGTCGCACATATCAAAATAGTGATTGTCTGTTGGACAAGATATTTATTGACGCTCTTTTACTAGAAAAGACTAGCCATCAATCATGCGCCTGAGCTGAATTATGATTTACAGAGATAAATAATTTATAGAAAGCGTACTCTGTGTTCAGGCATTTGTGTGGTAATGCTGGGAAGCTATTACGTAGTAGTCTTTCTTATATACCATCGATATATTCATATGAGTCCTATAATTCTCTTGATGTTTGTCAGACACAGCGAACTAATCAATATGGGTATGCGTTTGAAAAATAGCTATTAAATGCATTCGCACATATTAAGCTTTAAGTGGTCCAACATAAATCAGCAAAATTCATGCCAGATACATACAGAACTGGACTTATTTCTTTGAAAGAAAAACATGTCTTGAATGTCTTAGTAACTCATATTTATCTGGTATGCTTGTTGTCCATTTCTGCATCACGCTACTTTTGTTTAATCATACATATGATACCCACTGTTGTTTGTTATTCCATAGTTTCTATCCGATACAATAGATTGTGTGAATGTAAAATATTATTCGTCCTTCCATATGTTCTATCCTGTACAATAGACTGTGAAGGTAACATGTTATTTTGAGACCTAAAACTGCGTCATTTATAAACCCAATGTTTTATGCGATGACAAAATTGAAAGGATTAGGTAGAAATTTGTTTCTAAATAAACGATATTTAACCCTCGCACACCCATAAAATAATGTCTTCTTAATACTTTGTTTGTTCATGTATTTATATTACAACTGAAGTATGTGAATTCCGGAACGTTAGCGTACTTTCATAACCCACTCTATTATGAACACGTTTCAAGTTTATGCTTGTTTTATGCAAACTTACAAAGTACTCTTGGGCGAAATCCAGACCAGTCTGTTCATTTATTATGCCAATATATTCAAACAGATCCCTCATATGAAATGTAATGGGAGATTGTTTGCTTAAATCTTGACTAAGTGAGACCATAACAATCACAAATAACACGAGATGTATACTATCAACCTCACTTTACAAATATAAACAATATAATACTTCCATGAAGTCTTGGAAAATATATTTTCTTAATTAATATTCTATGTAGAAACAATTTATTTGGTACTGGTTTACTGTTTTCGTAATGATCGCTTTGGTGTTGTAATGTCTGGAATTCTAACTCAAAATTGTTGTTGAGTTCCTTCAACTCAGTATAGACCTAAATGGTCTAAACAAGTTCAAACAAATCATTACCAGATAGTGAACACTATCCAGAATTTGTAAAAGAATCACGCATTATTAATATGCGTTAAGTACAGAATGATCTTGATCATCTATAAAAAAAAAGACATGCTTCTGCGAGATTAACCTTTTTTATTTTGTAACTGAAACGAAGTCACTGTTCCAGTTATCGTACTCAGTTTTGACTTTGATTTTTTCTTATCATTTACTTATTTGTTCATTATTTCTGAAAGCGTTTTCGGTAAACGCCTTTAATGACCAGAGCAGCATCATAACAATGATTTCAAAATAAACATGAATTGCATGATTTCAACGCTACTGACACACACATGCAACAATTGAAAGTTCCAAGTACACGCTCGTAAACGAAAATAGCACCTCGCTTTAATCAAAGGAGACAAAACCGTGGGATTTACTATTCAATGTATTGTTTGCGTTTAGTTCCCTTGATCGAAATTTCACAACAAGGTTAAAAACGTTTTAGATCGTATCCATCATATAACTTTTTAGATCGTATCCATCATATAACTTTTTAGATCGTATCCATCATATAACTTTTTAGATCGTATCCATCATATAATAAGCAAGTTAACATGCAGTAGATAATGCCTTTACATGTGAGCATTCAACATTCCCCAGGTAGAATCGATCCCCACGAAGTGATCTGGGTGTTAATTCGCAATATTAAAGTGCGTTTGGGAGTTATAAACTATTGTTCAAACTATTGTTGTGAGCAATTGCTCACAACCCCAACCGGAGTTCCGAAACCAGGAACGAAAAGGAATCTTACTGGATACGCTGTCTTTGAACATTGAAACCAAGCGGTTTAAACCAAGAAGACTAGAAAAAGACAGCCATGGACACATGAAATTATTTATTTTTTGCGGCCGACACATTTTCTTTTAAATAATTCTCTAAATTTGCTTAATATCCTATAATTACCACTATGACAATAAAATATCCGGGATATAATTTCCGCTTACATAAATTTACATAAAACAACAGATGTCGTTATGGCTAGTCGATTTCTAGGTCAATAAAAATATTTTCAAGCATCCGCAACAAGTTGAAATAAACTAGTTGAAACAATACATTTAAAGGTTTAATTCCTGTAGAAACAGCCATGTAAAGTTTTGCAAACACAACGGTTTTTGTGTTTTATTTGTTTGTCTTGTCTATGTTTTGTATTTGCCTTTGAAAAAGACTCATTAAGAGTCGAAAGCGCTCAGGCTAGTTAGATACTAGTTTTGCACTGTTCGTTGTCAGTTTATTGCATTTATCTTAATCAATCCCTGACACACATGATCCCTTGCTGGATCCAGTGCACTTGAAAGGACTGTTATTTGCCATAAGATTTGTATTATATATATATATATATATATATATATATATATATATATATATATATATATATATATATATATATATATATAACACGCACTGCACATATGTAACCACTAATCATCTTACTGCAGAAGCTGCAAAGTGGACAATCACTATATTTGGTCAATCCTGATAACTAATCACTAGGCTGTACTTTTCACATGCATTAAAATATTTCAACCATTTGTAGTTGTCGCATGAGAGTGATAGTCTTGAAGATTCCCACATAGTTTAATGTTATCCATAAATAGATATTCAAGAGTCTAGTAATTCTTATAATGCCCCTTAAATCTTGCCAAAACAAATTTACATTAATGGATTCACGTTTAGTTAAATTATCTTTAAACGTCCTTTAACATACATCACGTGTTCGTATTCACATGGTTTAGTAGCAAAGATCTAATTGATGTTCACTTTAGAAGAAACAGCGAAAATGATATTAGCATGTAAGTACCATTCTTTATGGACGGACTCCAAACTTAAAGCTACATGTCATACGTCTTTATAGTTTAAAATATGTAGTTTTCCCGAGCAAAAGATGTACATATAACAGCTTCCTTTATAAAATCGTTACGCAAATAAATCCAGATTGTAAAATGAAAATATGATTTTTATGATTGGTTAATGTAAGTGATGTTCATTAAGTTCTTTGGCGCTATAGTAACTAGACAGATGCCTTATTGTAGAATATTAAGATTTCAAAATGTGTTTCAATAATTTCAATATTGTTTAATTACTCGAACCAAATATATAGATTTAAGCTCCAAAGCTATCCATATATAAAACGTTTGCCATATTGTGTCCATGCGTCTCTAAGACCGAATGGTCGAGAGCAGGTCATATTAGTCTTGTGTTTGTATGGGCATGACATAATAAATTAGCTGATCGTGTTGATAATTACATTTCTATGACGCTTCGTTACGTTCAGTAGCGTTGACTGGGGAGAACATAATTACTCGAATGTGCAATGACTCATTGGAATCATTGTAACATTTCAAAAGGACGCGGTGAATACCTTGTAGAAACAGTAAGTGTTGCTTTGTTTTCTTGTTGATATAAATGATGATAATGCTATGCCTAACATGCAAGTTAACATTCCACTCCATTGGCAGAGTGGAACCGGGCAGCACCCAGTGTAACTAAGCAGTTATATTTAGGATCAAAATGCTAATCTCCGTAGCATCCAAGGACCTAGGAAAGCTGCCCTAATCATCTCTGCTTCATTTAACCCAAATCAGCATATCCCGGCTGATGGGGACCCGACCTTAGCAATGGAAAATGTAACAGGACGATAAAGGTAGAAACACTGGCCAACGGTGAAAGGAATATGCGCGTGAGTCAAGCCTAGGTGAGGTAGGGCAATTTACTGAATTATGTTCAGGCTGAACATTATTCTGCAATAGCAGAATAGCGCAGTTAAAGAAGTGAGACATTAAAGTGGTTTTGGGTTTGCTATGGAAATTCAGCAAAAACTACATTTCTTGCCATGGCCGTGAATGAGAGACTAATAATGTAAATAAGACACCAACTGTCTGAAAAAAAAAAACAACATACACCTATCAGCGCTTATGAACCCACATTGACCTTCACAATTAAGACCAAGGACAATTTTTTATGAAGACGTGAATTTTGTTATCAGAGCATTTAATCAACACGTATTTATTAATTATACACTTTCTTTTTTAATCGGAAATTTCGTGCAAAGTTCATTAAGAACAAAAAGTCCCTCAAATTGCCGTGAAAGCTAACATAATCCTCCAATGCTGGAATTAAATATTTAAAATGACTGAAGATGAAAATGAATTTGTTCTTACAAACGACAAATTAAGATGCAAAAGGGTAAAAAAAAGTAACGGTTAGAAGGATTAAAGTCATGCCGTTTCAGGAATGACATTTGAACTAGTATTCAAAAAATTACACTGCAATGAAATGAGGTTTGAGAAAAAATAGATGACAGAAAGCGAATATATATATATATATATATATATATATATATATATATATATATATATATATATATATATATATATATGCGCTTAAAATAAGTAACAGAAAAGAGTGAAAGTTGTTGTTGTTGTTGTAGGGTTCAACGCCATTTTTCAGCACAAGATAGGCTATACATGGCGGCCAGTACTAATGGTGGAGGAAGAACCAGGGAAAACCCCGGAAAAAAACACCGACCCATGTGAAGCTACTGGCAAGCTTTCTCATATACCCACATTGGCCGAACCCGAGACTCGAACCCACGAAGACAGAGGTGAGATGGCAGTGATCCGTAACGGATAGCGCTTTAGACCACTCGGCCACTCGGAAAAGAGTAAGAGACAGCAAGCTTTGTAAAATTTAACAAAGAATTTATTTCCCTAGAATACAAAGTGAAAATGAGAAAAAAGAACTTACGGTATTGTGAATTAAATCACTAAATAATCCAAGAATTACAGACACAAGTTCTAGTAATTTAATATCTTGAATAAAATTCAGTAAAAGTCCCGAAGAAATCACATAACTGAAGTCGATGACGTCTGTGTTATAGCTATTAGAGTGTTGATGTGTTAGCAGTCTTTTCTTGAATCTCAGAAATATAATTCAAGGTTTGATTATCCTATAAATTCCAGTGAATGTCTTTATCTAATAATTTTATCAGAGCACTTCTGTATTTCCAGAGAAAATGATCACTTGAATTCAATAATTGGAAGAAAATAATATTCAGCCCAACTAGTCACTACACAATACAACTTGAAAGTGCTAGATGTTAAAGCACGAATGAACAAGTCTTCACAATCACAAGATTACAAAGTTCTCTACCTGACCTCAGGTCACAATTAGCATTTTCTAAAAAGTATTCAGCCCAACTGGTCACAACATAATACAACTTCAAAGTGCTAGATGTTAAAGCACGAACGAACAAGTCCTCACAATCAAAAGATTATATAGTTCTCTACTTCACCTCGGGTCACAATCAGCATTTTCTAAAAAATGACACTATCTAATGGAAAATAAGCTTCTAGAATGATCCTGATGTTAACATAAATTAAATTTAAAAACGTAAACCAGGTCAGGCAGAAATTAACTCAGTTTTGGACAAGATCAAGTCCAGCATACAATGTTTGATTACAATAGCATGTAATGAAATAACAAAAACTAACTAATAATTAAATTAAATTGTATTTTCCCCTAACTTGCCTGATGTCAATATTATACTCTTGCAACTTCGAGTTCCACCTTAATAATCTCTGATTTCTGTTTTTCATCTTGCAAATGAAACTAAAGAGGATGCGATCACTAAACACAATAATCGGAGAAGGAGCTGAACTAATGTAGACTTCAAAGTGCTGTAATGCCAATACCAAAGCCAAAATTTCTTCTCGATGCTGAATAATTTCTCTGGCACTTATTTAATTTCTTAGAAAAATAGTACACTGGATGACCTACACCAGTTTTGTCTTCTTGAACCAATACTGCTCCAATTCCAACATCACTTGCATCAACATACAGTTTAAATGATCGACTGAAATTGGGAGCTCTAAGAACTGGTGCACTCTTAAGTATGGCCTTTAACTTATCAAAAGCCTTCTGACATTTTTCAGATCAAAGAAATTTGGTTTTCTTGCTCAATAAATTTGTCAGGCGTTCAGCAATGATAGAAATATTCGAACAAAATTTCTGATAGTATTCAACCATACAAAAAATCGCATCAGTTACTTTTTGCTAATAACCACATGGAATTCAGAGATGGGAAGGCCAGATTGAAAAACAAAAAACTTTATCAAAGCTTTTACTATTTTGTAGCTTTAATATTCGTCAAAGGAATTGCCTCTGGGAATCTTGTTGACGCACATATTATGGCCAAGACATATTTGTTACCTGACTTGGTCTTCTATAAGGACCAACACAATCTACGATTATTATGCTAAATGGTTCGTCAAATGCAGGAATAGGTTGCAGATGAGCCTTAGGCATCTTCTGATTGAGTTTTCCTACCATTTGAAAAGTGTGACAAAGTCTGCAATATTTACAAACATCACTTTTAAGTTTTGGACAATATAAGTGATTCAAGATTTTGTGATAAGTCTTATTAATCCCTACATGGCCAGCCAAAAGAGTTTCATGGGCCAAACTAAATAGTTCCTGTCTATAAGATTTTGGAACTATGCTTTGATATTCCACTGACCACTCGTCACTGGTTGGTACTTGAGGTGGTCTCCATTTTCCCATAAGAATCCAACTTTTAACGAAATAACAAACAGGTACTTATGGGGCTTCAGTTTCACTAATTGCCCTTTCAAACAAACAGGAGATCTCAGGATCTTTTTTTCTGTTCGACAACAAGTGATTGTCATTTGTCACCCTGATTAGAATTAAGAGACTGAGGAGTTACAATACTTTTGATTGATTCAAACAAGGAGTGAAAATGACTTCATCAAAAGCCTGACCAATACACGAGTCAGCTAAAGGAATACTTTCCTGAACAACGTCATTTTCAAGCGCTTTCTTTGTCATAGCTCTAGTAATTGCACAAGCTGGGTATAAATCAGGGAATTTGTTTTCAATAGGATCGACTTTCTGATCCAAACAAGGCTTGTAAGTTACAAGTGGATTAACCACAACCTTATCTTCAGCTAGGTCATTGCCTAGAAATAAATGAACGCCATTAATGGTAATTAAAAAAGACACTGTTCCGACTGTCACGGGTTCTGAGACTAAGTCTGATGACAAATTTACACAATGGAGAAGAACATGAAGAAAGCTGCACTCTACTCCCTGAATAAGAATATTCTCTTTAGAAGAAGACTTCTCAGAAAAGGAAAAGTACCTGATAATAAAAGACTCTGACAAGCTCCTGTGTCCCTTAAAATTTTATTAGGGGTAGGATTGGCTGAATCACCCATGAGTGATAAAGAACCCTTCGACATGCATGGTTCATAATTCTCCATAACAAAATCAGACTGGGGTTTATTAGACCCAACAAATGTATTGGTTTCAGTACATGACCGTGACCTTGACCTCTTAGATATAAGAGAATTTGGAATAGGTCTTTCTTGATTATGATGCTTATTTTTCAGTTTGTAGTAATCAGAAATAACATCTCCTTTTTTCTTGCAATAGGTACACGTAGGAAGAGATAAAGACTTCCGATCAATCTAATCAGAAGCTTGATTTCTAAAAGTTGGTCCAGATTGAGATTTGGAAGGGTTCGTATAGGCTGAAATATTTTTTACCAGACGACAGCTGAGTAGAAAACTTACTTACAGAAAAACGTTTTGAGCTGAGGAATACTGGTCATCAGTACGAGCAGCATTTTTGAAAGTGTCGACCTTATGCTGATCAAGATAAGTCTTAACGTCACTATGGACTCAATTCTGGAACTATGCAAGTAATACAAGTTGTCTCAGATTTTCATGATCTTGATCAATTTTCTTCGCTAACCTATCAAATAACCGCTCTTTTCCTCTTGCGAATTCGACATTAGCTTTTCCAGGTTTTTTTTTTTTTAGTTTCTGAATTTTTGCCGATAAGCCTCAGGGACTCTCTCAGAATCTTTTAAGATGCATTTCTTTACCAGATCATAGTCAACACTTTGCTGTACTGACAGGGAAGCATAGATGTCTCGGGCTTTGCCAAAATGTGCACTCTGCAATAATATAGTCCAATGCTCTCTTGGCCATTTCGAATTTTCAGCAATCTTTTCAAAGTGAGGAAAATATTTAGCTATTTCTTTTTCTCTAACCTAATATTCTTAGCAACATCAAAACATGAATTTGTATGTAATGTCGGGGATTGCTTTTCACTTGCCAGCTGCAATTCTTTTAATCTAAATTGATATCCCCTTTCTTCCTTTTCTCTTTCTCTCTGCATTTGTATTTGCATTTGTCTCTCTCTCTTTCCTCTTTCTCTATTTGCATTTGCATTTGTTTTTCTTCTTTCTGTAACTGCCTTTGTTTTTCTCTCCTCATTCTCCAATAGCATTTTCCTCCCTCTTTCCTCTTTATCTGATTGCATTTGTTTCTCTTATTTCTCTCTCTGAAGCTCAAGCTTTCTTAACTCTAATTCCATCTTATATTTTTAGTTTTAATTGCTGTATTTTTATGCTAGAGTCTGATACAGACTAACTAATAAAATCCAAAGCCCTTTTATCCAAAACACTCTTTTCCACCAAATATTGGTCCAAAATATTTTTATTTCTTGCTTCGTTAAAGAAATTTTTGCCTCAGAAAAATCATATTTTCTGGCAAGCTTAAGTCATTCATCTTATTGCAAGTAGTCTAAGTCTGGGAAAGATTGGGTAGGATTTGAAATAGATCTCCACTTTAGATGACATTGTATAAAGCTTGCTCATTTCACTAAAGATTTATAAAATGTGAAATAATACGTGGGACTTAGAAATTCCAAAGCAAGAATTAATTAAAACTTCAAAAACAAATATTTTCTGAAATATTTTAGGAAAATTCGTATGCCGGACGAGCCCCAATTTTCTGTCACGAGTCTATTCTATTACAATAAGTAACAGAAAAGAGTGACGCACAACAAGGTTTGTAATATTTAACAAATAATTTATTTCCCTAGAATACAAAGTGAACAAGAGAAAAAAAAATATCTGACTGTATCGCGAATTAAAGCCCTAAATAATCCAGGAATTACTGACACAAGTCCTAATAATTTAAAGAAGTCCAGAATAAAATTCAGTAAAAGTCCCGAAGAAATACTAAAACTGAAGTCGATGAGTGTCAGCAGTCTTTTGTTGAATCACAGAAATATAATTCAGGGTTTGAATATACTATAAATTCCAGTGAATGCCTTAATCCAAGAATTGTATCAGAGCACTTTTGTATTTCCAGAGAAAATAATCACTTCAATTCAATAATTGGAAGAAAATAAAATTCATCGCAACTGGTCACAACATAATACAAGCGATACCAATTTGTCATTTTTCAAATGTTCAAAGTTCATGTGATTAATATACACATCATATTCCGATTTAAAAGTTCGAGGTGAATAATGCATGTTTTGAATTTAGAAGCACGCATTCATCTTTTAGTATGTTAAACTGCAGCATCGATTTTATCACGGACATTGCGTTACTTAAAATGCCAATGTTCTCAATTTGTTCTAAAGGGTACCTTTTACCGCTGAGGGCACGTAGGTCCCATACTGGAACACTTTTTTTAACTGTCTCCACACCTTTATTGGGAAGAAAGCTCAAATTGGTATAATTTAAAATAATGAAATAGAGGGGTGCTTACCATGTGTCTCTGACAAATGGGGCCTTAGTTCATTTTCAATAATCTAATAATAGACATATCTGGCAGACGGTTATTTGTTTAGTAGCATAAGAGCTGCTATTAGAACTGTCGTGAATTCAGACATTGAACTGTAGATTGAAATAAATGGAAATGAACTCAACATTATTACTTGAAGGAATTTTCATTTTTTACATTAGTACAAAGAAGTAGCTTCATTTACTTTATTTACTTTAACTAGTTATATATGAATGTCAAAAAGCTAGTTAATGAAATAATTAAATATACTAGACACATGCATCCACGGCACTAAACAACCTTTATGGTAGGAATTAAAAATAACTGATTCAAAAGCAGGCAAGTAAATTACTAGCTCTATTTCACTGGAGGAATATCAAAACAAATGCTTTTTGAATCCATCTTCAGCAGACAATACACTGAGTTATGGGAATATAAAATACTAACAAACTGAATTAGAAATGTCATTTACACAGGTCTGACATTTCTTTCTCCACCAAAAGAATATATGATGTACAAATATTTGTATTATATATCCATAAGTATAAAGCACTACTTATCTCCAGACTGATCTGAAATCTTGTACGGATGCACATGTAATACATAATTATTTTTTTGTTGTTGTCAAGGATGACATATCCCCAAAACGGTCACGTGATGGATTTGTTGTTGCTGTAGGGTTTAAGGCCATTTTCAGCACAAGATAGGCTATATACATGGCGGCCGTTATAAATAGTGGAGGAAGAACCCAGGAAACCCAGGAAAGAACCACCGACCCACGAGAAGCTACTGGCAAGCTTTCTCACGTACCCACATTGGCCGAGCCCGAGACTTGAACCCACGCAGACAGAGGTAAGATGGCAGTGATCCGTAACGGTGAGCGCTTTAGACCATTCGGCCACTCGGGGCCCCAGGTCACGTGAAGGGAGTTGATAGATGGAATCAAAGTAAAAGAACAGCAACATCCCAAAATGTTGTTTCTTCGTTATAAAAAATTGTTTCACTCTATATAATAGACTTGACGTCAGCACATAAATTTGTGTTTGTTTAGTTTAATGGGAAGTTGGCATCGGATAACGCTCAACCTGTCAGTTCTCTACAGAGTCTGATGTTCTTCCGTTATCGAACTCAAAGCATGTAGCCGTACGGATGGTCTGTATCTATCAGATAATCTCATTATAAAATGGGTCGTCATTAAAACGGAGTATTGTAGCATGCATGACTTTTCATTCAAAACTGACTCCTTTAATTATCAATAAAGTTTTAGCTGTTGTATCTAAAGTGTATTTATCCATCATTCGTTCTCATATATACAAAAGATTTCGCCAAGCTTACGAATACACCAGAGAGAAGCCTCTCAATTTGGTGATGCTGAAACCAACTAGAAAGACTACAATGCTGCAGATAGTATAAAGCGATCTAGAGTAAGATAAGTGCCAGCGGGTTACTCCCACCAACACCACCATCACGAAAGGAAAATCACGATAACAGACTAGAAAAGACATATTTCGGACCGCCTTGGATGCGGAAATGCGCGTGGTAGATCACAGGCCGAGTCATACCAAAGACGTATAAAAAAGGGTATTAGCAGCTGCCTTGTTTGGCGCTCTGCATTAAGAGTTTAGTATTAGAACTTGTCGGCCTGGTGTCAGGACAACATGACCTGGTGGGACATGATGCTACGTGTCTGCGGCATGATACCCCAGTGCAAGACATCACTATAAATTGCCACATTGCAGACATCGTAGCAGTATGACTGAACAGTTGTTAAAGCTACGTTAAAAATCCAAATCAAAAACATAATTCTAGCAAGTATTTAACAGAGACCAACCTAAAAACCACGGAGACACAAAAATTACTTTAACTGCCAAAAGATGAAAAGCAAATTATAAATTAATTCATATATATATATATATATATATATATATATATATATATATATATATATATATATATATAACAATAGGGCAGGCGGGTAACAGTAACCTAGAAAGTGTAATGTCTTTTCAGATTAAATGAAAACAAATGAACTGAAATTATCCGAACAGCAATTGGTATATGACCATTCCAATGTTGAGTTTACCGAGTAACATTTTAATTTTTAGTTGATACTAGAACTATTCAATAGCCATTTATCGTCCAATATTATTTACCTTGCACAAAGTAAAGTAAATGCTTGGTAACCTCCGAGAATAATCATCGTCCTGTGAAATTAAACCTCTACCTCCGTGGATAATACAATATCTGCATGTAATAAGTAACATTAACTCTAAGTAAATCTCTTTATTCAAACTGTCGAATTTTATATTCCTTTCTCACATATATTCATCACTATGTCAAGTCTAAAACGTGAAGAGATAGAATGGCTGTTTCTATTCTTGAGGAGTTATTAACATTATCGTTATTTTGACGGGCTTCAAGCGTGAACTGGTATAATATTACATGCTGTTGATGCCGTTTTATGTACATAAGCTTGCTTTCATATACCACGACACTATTGATCACGATTATATTTATTCTTGCTGAAAGCAACCTAAAAGATGTTTTACGATGCGACACATTACAAACATTGTTCTCGCCCATTTGTGCACGGCCGTACAATTAAAAGCTGTTTTATCGGCAAGAAGTATCAAAATGTATGTAGATTCAGACGCAGCAGTAACCCACGGTAATTTAAAGACCATTTTATGGGGCATACGATGTAAGAATTGTAATTTTTGGATATCCTCAATAATACCCAGCAAATATAATTTTTTTTTATAAATATTATAGCATAAAGCTCCAATATACCTTTGCCTATAACTTTCTTTGCCCATTATTATGTTTAATAGCTTAGACGAAAGAATAACATATCGCTTAAGGAGAAAATAGTTTTGAAATTCTGCAAGAGCATAATCTTTAGGTATACATATTTCATTTTCTCATTGTATATTTCAGTAACTCTGTCTGCGCTGACAATGCCATATTTTAAAATGTCTTTTCCAATGCCCTACAAAATGCAATGCCTTTAACAGCTAGGGATCTACTGGTAGATGCTTTCTGATAATCACAGAAAACTATTTTGAATTGCTAACCAACATTGTCAAACTTATCTCATGATAATAACCGTAGAGCATTTTTTAAAAGGCATTCTCTTTGTTTTCTCTCCTGCATAGTTAATACGATTCGAGGCGTGTCACTCTCTTTAATGAAACGTTAATTCTGCTTTATCCACGCAGATCCAATATTTTTTGGATTTGAAGAATGATAATATATATAAGATCAATAATGCATTATGCGGTCATTTTGACGAATGTTTCTAACGGCGCAGTTTTAAACACAAAGATCTGTGTCTATCTCCAAATGTAAGCGTAAATATCTTTGTCATAGCAGCAGATGTTGTTATCTCTGAAACAAAATGAACAATATTCACTGATGAATATGAAAAATTCAGACACCTCTGGATAGTAATGCTGTTTATATGGATGAAGTATTTGATGGATTGAGTTCACAGATGAGGGTAAGACATTTCTCATATAGGTAAGGTGCGAAAAGTGGATACTTGTTTATTAATATAGATTCCAGTTTAACTTCGATTAAAACAATGACATTAAAGTTTCCATGTTTCATAATCTTTTGTCATAATACTGCAGGTATGATCTGAAGTATATAGTTTTCAACTGGATCAATTTATACATACAAAACTAGCTTATCTACATGTTTTCAGTTGTCACTTTGCAGTTAATATAAAAGGATCGATCGTACGGGAGGGACATTTGATATATATGAAAACGCATTCTGTCATTGTCTCTTACAAGATACCGATTCTTCAACAGAATTTTTCGTCATTCGTAAGTCAGTCTAGTTACTTCGCCTGTCATCATACTGACCGTTTTATAGATTTAAATATTGGAGTAGTATTTTTTTGCAGTATTTGAATTCAGGCTCTCGAATGGTCCAGTAACGATAAGCATATGTCTCTCACGACACGTTTCCTCTTATGTATTAATACACACAAGTAAATGATAAAATAGGAAAACCACCGTAAATCTTATTGAACCTAATTTTGTCGATGATTCATTTGCTGGTTCTATATTACCTGATGAGTTTCTTCGTACTTTGATGTTTATCTCTGCAAATTTCAATGATCTCTCCTTTGTATGTAGAAATATTATATACATCATCCTCAGACCACAAATTGACACCAGTCGATTGTTTAAGAGAGACGATCAAAAGAAGACGACCCAATGTTTGCTGTTAAGGGAACAAATCTGTTTTCTTAAGGGATACTATGCAGTTAGACAATTTATATGATAATATGGGACAGCCACATCTTGTGGAGTTATTTAGATGATAATCGATTCTGATAATCAACGTAGAAAGTCACCTACAAGTTTGACACACTTACAAAATCGGAGCTAAAATTACCTTTCGTTCTCCATAGTGCGGTTAAGATATTAAGAAATACATAGCCTAAACATTCAAGGTATGGTTTACATTGTTGGTTATGAACTCTAAAATATATTGCCTTAGGATGAATGTTTGGCTCCATTTCCTTGGTGACGGTATGATTTATGCATAATGACAAGGTAGACAGGATGAGTTAGCAACTCTGGGGGTGAGTGCTAATGAGCCTATCAAAATCAAAATTGCACATAAAAATAAAGTACGTAACTGAAATGATTAATTAATTAATTAAAACAATTAATAAATATAAATTAGAAAATGAAGGTATTCATCACTGTACAAATATCTTGATCTGCATCGGCAGAAAGGAATATTGTGAATAATAACATACATTGATTTTCTTTCTGTTTTTATTTTTACTGTTCTTTGTTTCTTTATCCCACATTGTATAATCCGTAAATCAAGAACCCATCTGAAGAAAGGTAAATCAAAGTCCAAAGACAACAATCGTTATGAAAGCAATTGCACAGATGTTTCGTATAAAATCATATAGATGACTAAGCACAAATGCCAATCCAGAATTTTATGCTTCTTCTGATAACGTCAATGAGTTGGGAGTTGACAGGCTGGCCTCAGTCAAGCCGGTTAGATTCGGTGATGAAATCTGTGACACAATAGTTTCAAAGAATATATAGATACGAATATAGAGCAAACAGTAACGAAATTATATTTAAATGTTTCGATAGCGAAAACCAAAAAGTAGCTGGACGAAATAATGCTTACTAGTGAGAAAGTACAAACATTAGGAAAATTGTATAAGGTTCACTGTGAACGTTAGAAGATAAATAATGGGATTCAGGTGAGTAGTTTTCTACATTAATAATTGTTGGATTAAATGGAGTTCAAACTAGGAAAATGGAGGAAAAACCGGAAGAGTAAGATGAATGGTGTTACAGATATTGTGTGATGAGCTGAAAATAAGGGTGACAACTCAGGGTACGTAGGGTAGGAAGGTTTGACTAGAAATAAAACATACCGATTACATGCAAATTCAACAGAGCACCGAGATGGTGGAAACGTTAGGAAATATTCATATGCAACTTCTGGATGGGTGCATTACTGAAAAATCCTTGGAAAGTTAGCAAATCGCACAAAATGTCAAATTATTCCACTATTTGATTATCAGAGGTAAAATGGCAATTGTTCTCCTCAGACAGAACGATAACAAATTCATCATGAATTCAATGAAAGTTCCATATAATTTTTAAAATATTGGATTTCTTATACATCGCAATTCATTCTGTGAGTGTGTGATTACCAATATGAAACTGTGTACCAACTACATATTTACTAACAGTTATAAATGAGCCTTTCCAACACGTTGCACGATAGCGCCTCTTTGAAGAAAACATTTGGCATTGTAAAAGAATGCAATATTTAAATAATCTTTCAGCCTCGGGAATTTACCATTTGGCTGTAGAAATATGACACTGATGCAGTTGCTAAATGTCTGTAACGACAATATCCTGTCGCCTCAGTGCCTGTATGTTGCCCTTGTGACGGTATACGTAACATATTAATACCTACCTACCCTACCTACCTACCTACCTACCTACGTACCTACATACATACATACAAACATACTTATATATCATATGACATTAACAGTCCCTTGAAATGTATTGGATCCAACAATGGGTCAAGTGTGTCAGGGATTGATTAAGATGCATGCATAAAAAGATATTACGAACGTTTCCATTTCAAGATTTAGTTCAATTACATATTTTTATGTAGATGTTTGTAATTTTAAAAGTTATTGCTGTTTATTGTTTTACTTGTATCTGATTTGTGTTTGTCTTTGTCAAAGACTCACTGATAGTGGAAAGTGCTCGGGCTAGTTAAAACTAGTTTTGCAATTTTCGTCGTACGCTTGTTGGAAATAAATACATATATAAATAAATAATTATTTGAGCAAAATTTCTGATAGCATCTACCCATTGCCAAACATCGCATCAGCCACATTTTACTAACAGACACGGGGAATTCAGAGATACCCTTGACCTTAACTTTTATAGGTGTAACTTGACCGCGTCCACGATATGTCCTCGATATGTAACATAAGCACGGCAAAACTCAGCTTTTCTTAAATTAATCATCCAATTTGCATCACTGACTCAACCAAAGAATTTCTCAATAGTTTCAAGCGATTTACTTTCCAGATGTCATTGTAAATGATGACATCATTGATGTAAGCGTCGCAATTATCTAGACCAAATGTAACCACGTTAACCGAACGTTGGAAACTACTATGCGAACCTTTCATCCCAAACGTCATTAATTTATAATGATAAAGTCTATCTATATTTACGAATGCCGAATTCCTTTTGATGTGTGTGTGAGTAAAATGTGCCAGAATCCTTTCAAAAGGTTAATATTGCTGACATAGTTTGCACTTCCAGTTGTAACAATGGAATCATCTATTCTTGGCAATTTAAATCAGTCTATATTTATCCACCCTGTTGACTTTTCTATAGTCGGTGTATATGCGGAGAATATTATCCGATTTAGGCACAATAATACAGGTTAAACCTCATTCACTTTTCCTTGCTTGTATGAAATCATTCTCCAGCAAATACTGAATTTCTCTTTTCAAACATTCCTGCTTGAGAGGGTTCATTCTGCACGGATGCAGTTTTCACGGGTGTGGAATCTACAGTTTCAACGTCATCGTAGATTTTGTTGATTCTTGTAGGAAACAAATGTTCATATTCAAATAATAACTGTTTTAGTCCATTACAGTTACGTATATTTATAATTATTACGATTCTAGGTCTTAAACTATGTAACAGGAAGAAACCGAACCAACAACTTTAGTAAATATCAAAGAATAATTTAGTTATCTAGTGATATTTTGAAAGACACCTTCAGTATTTTGAATAAATGCACAAAAAAATCATAAACGCTCCTTACAAATTTTAAAGTTTAAATTGTTTAAAACATTTCAGTAGTCTTGAATGTCTTGATGTACCACACTGATACAATGAAGAACGTCTTCGGATGGATTCTCAATAATCCCAAAAGTAGTGTATTGTCCAAAAAGTCAATGAGCACTTTATAATTCCGATGAAAGATTTAAATAAATAAGTTAAATAAATGATTCCTCTGAAGTTATATCTGAACGCAACTATAAATGATTCCAGAGACTGATCATAAAACAGAG
Source organism: Megalonaias nervosa (assembly GCA_016617855.1). Classification (NCBI taxonomy): domain Eukaryota; kingdom Metazoa; phylum Mollusca; class Bivalvia; order Unionida; family Unionidae; genus Megalonaias; species Megalonaias nervosa. Next base: position 32,016 of record JAECUM010031797.1, read on the forward strand.
ATAAGTATTTATGTACTAAACCTCCATGTGAACAAATACCCACTTGACCTATGACGCAGTAGATTGTCTGGAAAACCACATTTCCGCTGAAAAATTCCACCAAATCTTGAACTCAGATTCTAGTAAGCATCTTGATTACAACATAAAACATGGAAAAAGTCGCGTAGGCAAAGACTCCGTTTATACCCCACAAGCACAAATATGACAAAATTCTCTTATACAAAAACTTGAGCCATAACCATCAGTCGCTGACAAAATCAAGTACACAATATAAATGGAATATACATTACATTATAAATAAGCCTACAAAATATTGTTTCCAGTTTCGAAACAAAATCATGCAAGCAAAATATTTTAACTTAACTGAGAGTAAACTGGTTTGATGGTATTTTAATTCAAAGTCACATTCATTACAAAAAACATACATAGTGAAGACATTTGTCTTGATCAAAGAGATCTTCAAGATGAATTAGGTCGAAATGAATGTCAACGTATGGAATGTCACGCAAATTAGAGGGTAATATACGTTAGAACTCTGAAAAATAAAAAAGGCAAGACGTTGATGAATCTGCTGCTATTTTGAGAATAATTAATTTGGATATGCTGTGGGTCAAAAAGGAAAGTATTATTTCATTTGTAAAGAAAACTCCCCAATGAGTGAAATTACCATGACTGAATGCAAAGCTATACAATGCTGTAACGCCAGTAGAATAATATGCTTTTTGGATTATTTAATCCTAGAAGAGTAAGAGAGATTTATATCAGTTAGACTTTTTGAAAGCAAAAAACCCAAGAATTAACTCGATTTATTGGCTTTAAAAAGCATTTGGTATTATTCTCTAAATCTATCAGAAAGGTATTACATACGTTAAATCTGTTCATTCAATAATTCCATGGATATAAATACTGAGAGATGGTGGAAGCCTGCGTATTTTGGATAGGAAATACATGTACAACTTTATATGTAGAGATGTTTGGGCAACTGGTGTGAAGCGATAGGATGACTAAGATAACATCATAGCAGGATTTAGAGGATTGAGAGAAATAACAGGTCTTGTGAACTATACCGGAAAATAATGTTTATTTGGTAGAAGATGAATTCCAGTTTGTTTGTGTTTGTCTAGCTTATGACCAATATAAGAAAGAAATACTTCAATGAAGTTTATTATCTCTTTCCGTCTGTAGAAAAAGTATCCCTAACGAGTCATAGAAATATATTAATTATAAGAAATCTCTCTTACTACATCTTATACAATCTATGATAACTCATACGAATGGCAGATACTATACTTAGAGGTAGTACCATTTTTACAAAAACATGCAATCTCATTAAAGAACAAATGTGGTGATAGATTCATGATTTACTGGTGATTTTAAATGCGCCTGTATCGCAATAATGTCCGTAAAGTTATAGGTGTTTGCTTTTGAAGAATTTGTGGAACTCACATGAAATTACGTGCAAGTGATCTCCTTTTGTAAATTTTAATCCGTTAATGTACTTTAGCTATTATATGTCAATAGAATGGAAGCATTTGTTTTCATTCGTATCCGAATCTCATTGCATTTATGTCGTTTTCTATTTCAAGTATATGAATGTATCAAATACTGTTAAAGATCTAGCAATAATGCATTATGGGATGGAAGACAAAGTACCAAAACTTGCTGGATTTAAACTCTAAATTTTTAACATCCGCAATAGTGTTGGAAGTAATGCTACAGGAATCAGTTTCAAAATATACAACTCAGATGTTTATGCAATTGTAACGTTTGAAGCAACGACAAAACTAATTTTATCAACTTTATAGAAGAACCAAATGTTTTGGCTTTTGTTACAACCATGATGCAATGAAGGTCTAATTTTATTCAAGATTTAAACAAATCGGGTGATACCGCTAACGATTATGCTCTGTTGTTTCATTTCAGAAACGAATAGTACAATACCAACTCTGTTTGGCCTGACATTATTTTATGGTTGGTTGGTTGGTTAGTTGAATGTTTACGGCGCACCAGCACTATGAGGCTATTTAGCGCCATACAAAAGGTTATATCGTTCATCATTTAAAAGTGGTAAAAGGTTTCGTATCGACCAGCGGTACGAAACCAGACAGTTGAAGGTAAAAAGATAAAATGGTAACGGTGATAAATAAATAAAGTTTCCCGATCAACGGGGAGTGCAAATGATGTATGACAACGAAAACAGATGAAAGGTATTAAAATCTAACGACGGTATATATAGCACATAAAACTGTTCAAGGTGATAGCATATAAGCTATAACTTATGATAAATATTTACCTCCTTCAGGAAGTCTATAATATCAGGAATGCTAACTGTATCAAAGAGCTCCCTAATGTCATGCACATTGTAATAATGATTACGCGTAGGTTGGAGGTCGAAACACTCCAACATAAAGTGCTTAACGGTGAATGGTTCATTGCAAGCTACGCACTCTGGTGGATGTTCTCCTTTTAGTATGTAGGAGTGGGTTAAATAAGTATGACTAATTCGAATTCTTGCAATGACTACCTCCTCCCTACGGACGACTCTGTAGGAAGGAGTCCATTCTCCTAGGGTTGGCTTGATGGCATGAAGTTTGTTATTCACGGCATCATTCCATGATGCCTGCCATTTCTGACGTAAACAGTCTTTGATACTACGTTTAAAATCATTATACGGTGTACTAAAATCAGATGGTTCTAGTGATAGGGCCATTTTAGCAGCGCAGTCTGCTTTGTCATTTCCTTTAATTCCAATATGGCTGGGTAACCAACAGTATACTATATTGTGGGAGGTACTCAGATCAGTATGTTTAAGGAGAACATTAGCTAACAATGGATTCTCCAGTTTTCTATTATGTAGTGACTGAAGTACTGATAGTGAATCGGAGAAGATGATGCTATTTAAAATACGCTTGCTTTCAACATATTGCAATGCAAGGTCTATTGCTCTGATTTCGGCTGAAAAAATTGATGTACCATTTGGCAAGCGAACTTTTGTTGTGTGTTTTCCACTAACGAAGGCTGCAGCAGTCTTTTCCTGATCTTTTGATCCATCAGTATATATCCTTGTATAATTTTCAAATTGGGCGATTAGTTCATGGTAACAGTTGTGGAAGACGGAAGGGTTTGTCTCCGATTTTTTTCCATCGTGTAACGTGAAAAGTACATTTGGTTGTTGAAGTAGCCAGGGAGGTGTTTCGGAGACGGTCGTTTTCAGAATTTTTGAAAGATCAATTTTGGTACTGTCAAGGCATGGTAATATTCTAATGCCAAAGGTAGGTGTGACGTTTGGTTTATTGTCATATAAGTTTTTATATTTGGGTTCAAAAACAGCCGAAAAAGCAGAGTTCAGAGGGTTTGAGCTTAATTTGAGAGCATACTGTGCAGAAAGCATTTCTCTACGTTGTGGTAAAGGTGGTTCGTTCGCTTTAACGAGTAGGCTTTCACACGGGGATGTCTTAAATGCTCCCAAGGCAAGTCTTATTCCCTGATGATGAATTGGGTCTAGCATCTTCAAATAGGACTTCCTGGCTGAACCATAGACAACGCAACCATAGTCTAGTTTCGAGCGAATAAATGTTCAGTATAAACTGAGTATGACTTTCCTATCAGCACCCCAGTCAGTGTGCGCTATTACTTTAAGTAAATCTAGAGATTTCAAGCATTTAGCTTTCAAATTCTTCAGGTGTGGAATAAAGTTCAGTTTTCTGTCGAAGATAATACCTAAGAATTTTGCTTCCTCAACAACTGGAATAGGTGTTCCGTCCAGCGTGAGTTTAGGTCCATCATGATGTCTTCGTAACTGACAGAAATGCATACATACAGTTTTTGATTTCGAGAATTTGAAACCATTAGTATTGGCCCAGTTTTGAATCTTCTTGATATTTTGCAGCAATTGTCTTTCGATTGTATGCATGTGCTTGGATCGGTAACATATTAAAAAGTCATCAACATATAGAGAGCAATCCACACCGGGAGTCAGACACTTGGTGATGCTATTAATTTTTATGTTGAAGAGCGTCACGGATAAAATACTGCCCTGGGGCACACCCATCTCTTGATCGTGCATATCAGAGAGGGTGGAGCCCACTCGTACCTTGAATTCCCTGTCTGAGAGGAAGTTTGATATGAACGAGGGCAGTCGGCCTTTAAGACCCAGATCGTGTAGGTCATTTAGTATTCCGTACTTCCATGTTGTGTCATAGGCCTTTTCCAAATCAAAGAAAACCGCTACTAAGTGTTCTTTCTTGATGAAAGCGTCGCGAATAAATGTTTCCAGTCGAACCAGATGATCATTCGTACTACGACCATAACGAAAGCCACTTTGGAAAGGAGATATTAAATTATTGGTTTCCAAACACCATACAAGCCGAGAATTGATCATTCGCTCCATTGTTTTGCATACGCAGCTAGTTAATGATATAGGTCTATAGTTGGTAGGATCTGCGCTATCTTTACCTGGTTTGGGAACTGGTATTACTATTGCTTCTTTCCATATTTTTGGTACATTACCAGTAATCCATAAATCATTGAAGATTTCCAGAAGAACTGTTAAGAATGGTTCTGGAAGGTGTTTCAAAACTGGTAATGTACATCGTCAGGCCCAGCGGATGTATCATGGGCCTTATTCAAAGATTCCATAAGCTCCGACAATGAAAACGGTTGGTTATAACTTTCTGAGTTATTCGATGTGAATTTCAACCGTGTTTTTTCTTTTTGAGCTTTTAGTCTTCGGAAAGCTTCTGAATAATTAGACGATGATGAATTTTTGGAGAAACAATCGGCAAGTACATTAGCTATTTTATGTTTGGTATTGAAATTGTTAATATTTAGCTTCAGATGTCGGAAAGAAATGTATTTTCCCTTCCCGTTTATTTTGCGGATTGTGTCCCAAACTTTCTTTATTGAGGAACGAGAGTTTAAAGTTGAAACATATTTTTCCATGATGCTCGTTTACTTTCTTTAATGGTGCGGCGAGCTTTGGCCCGAGCAATACGGTACTGAGTTAAATTTTCGGGCGTTGGACGATTATTAAATTTTTTCAGTGCTTCTCGGCGTTGTCTAATGGCTTCTTTACATTCTTTAGTGAACCACGGTTTTTGGGTTCTTTTACAGTTCGGCGAGAACTTAGGAATGGATTCTTGTGGAATCTCAATTAAGACAGATGTAAATTGTCGAATAGGATCGTTATCGTTTAGGACGGTATTCCTGTTAAGTCTAGCTGTACAAAGTTTTTCAAATTTGGCCCAGTCAGCTTTCTTTAAATTCCACAGTGGAATCGTGTGATCAATTGTAACGTTGGTGTCCTTAAGAGAGATTGGAAAGTGATCACTGCTGTGAAGGTCATCAGCGACCTTCCAATTATAATCCAAAAGTAGTGAAGGAGAACAAATTTTTTAAGTCGATACATGTGTATGTACCAGTTCCTGGGTGCAAGTACGTCGGAGACTTGGTATTAAATAGACACAAGTCGTGTCTAGTAATAAAATCTTCAACCTTTTTGCCCCTGTCGCTTATGTAATTTGATCCCCATAAAATGTTATGGGCATTAAAATCACCGAGTAAGATAAATGGCGCGGGAAGTTGTTGAACAAACGTGTCTAATTCATTTGGTAATAAGTTGGCGTTTGGTGGTATGTAAATAGAACAAAAAGTAATCACTCTATGTAGAGTGACACTCACAGCAATGGCTTGCAAATGTGTTTTTAAAGGGATGATTCTATGTGGGACTCTATTGTTCACAGCAATAGAAACCCCTCCTGAGGCCCTGTCAACATTCTGTAAGTAGGTGTTAAACAGGGAGTAGTTTTTAAGTGTGATGTTGTCCGTATCTTTTAAAAAGGTTTCCTGAAGACATATTATTGCAGGATCATATTCGTTTAAAAGCAGAAGAATTTCATTATAATTGGATCTAAGTCCTCGGCAGTTCCATTGTATGATGGTATTCTTCATTATAAGATTAGAGTGGAGATTTTGGAGCTAGGTTAGACTTTTCGCGGAGACAGTCTGTATGATTATTTCTCTGGAGGAAGTACGGAGGTGATTTTTTATTAGGTTTGGAGCTACTTTGAGGACACGGAGCAGTATCTTCTGCATCCATGCTCTCAATGTCCCCAAACCTGTTATAGAGTTTGATGGGGTCATCTGACCCCTTTTGCTGCCTATTTCCGTGAGATCTATTTTTACTCTTAGGTGACTTCGGTGGTGGGGTGTTATTGAAAGTTGTTTGGGTAGATGTCGTGGTTTTTTGTGCTTGGTAATGGGGGGGGGGGGTGTTAGAGCGAGGTGTTGACTCGGGTTGATCTGTCTGTGTTTGAGCGTCCTTCGTTGCTTTAGGATTGTTTTTAACTACAGAGGAGAAGGATGGGCCAGTAGGTGATGTTTTTGCGTGGACAAGCTTTCTGGCCTCTGGATAGGGAATGTTGGATGTGTATTTTACCCTCTGTATTTCCTTCTCCTGTTTCCAAGTATCACAATCCTTGGAATTGGCGTGGTGCTCTTTTCCACCGTTGACACAATGCGGAGTTGCTCTACACTCAGCTTCCTGGTGAGAATGGTCTCCGCATCGGCCACATATCTGGCTTTTTGAGCAATGATCTTCGTGATGGCCATATTTCTGACATTTATAGCATCGAAGGGGGTTAGGTATGTAGATCTCAACCTTCACTTGCAAAAGCCAACCTTGACCACTCTGGGTACTGCTGGCTTGTTGAAGGTGAGTACGAATGTGTTGGTGTCCTGCAGATTGTTATTACGTTTAATTCTTATTCTGCGAACTGCAGTGACACCTTCGTTTTCATCCCTTCGATGATATCTTTGTCGCTTACTCCAGCCAAGTCCCGACATCGAATCACGCCTTTGGACGAGTTGAGTGTTGTGTGAGCGAATGAGGTCACCGGAATATCGAAAAATGTCTTCATTTTCCGGATATTCTCGGTCTGACCCCGTCGCTCACATTCAACAAGTAGGCATCCCGATTTCAACTTCTTTACACCTTTTGGTGTACCAATTATACCCGTAATTGTCTTTTCAATAACAAACGGAGACAATGA
>JAECUM010031799.1:0-12462 GCA_016617855.1 Megalonaias nervosa
TATATATATATATAAATATAATAAATTGATGATGTTATTTGTTCTTTAACTGTGTATTTCGGCATATTGAGATAGCAATCAATAAACGATGCTTAATAATATTTGATGCTGCATTCGTTGGTCTTTTCTTTACAATACACATAAAATGTGCATTACAATTTTTGTGATATTTTTTTCGGCGCGCGTTTGTCCTGCGCGCTTTTTATCGTGGGTGCCGGTGAAAAGCATGATTTTGTATTTTCAAGTGTTGTTTGGTCGCATCAATGGGAGGTTCTATTTAATACAAATCAGTTATTCCTTCTACATAAACGTACAACAAAGATGTAAATTTTGTCAACGGTTTACTAAAGCAACATTGTTACATTTTATTATATGTCAATACGAAATAGGGTATGTGAATATGAAATAAAAATACATATTACACTCTGCTACAGGTTCATTTATTTGCCAGAACAAGGCGGAAGGTGTCATACTCTACGAGAATGCTTTCCATGGTGGTTCACGTTTAGACTCAGAAAGCAGTGTGTATTTAATCAGTTAAAAGTAAGTAATCAACAATTAAACAGAAATGAACATAGGGCTACAGAACGAGTAATGCTGAGCCCAGATTTGCGTACAGAAGATACAAAGGCTTTGGGAGTAAAAAAAACTAATATAATTCATTAGGCCAAATTACATTTTGAAGCAATAATTTTTAATGTAATTTCTTCATGGATAACTGCTTTCCAAGGACTGGTACGATTTAAATTTCTTTGGAATGATACGTCTAAATGTTATTCAGTATTGCATCTATTTCAAATACACAACAAATCGCCAAATTTGAACATATTAAAAAAAGATCTTGCGCCTAGCAAAGGTTCTTCAAGAATTTAGATACAGTATCACTCAGCAGTAGTATTACCTTCTAGACAATGGAGGCAAAAGGATCTATTTGGATAATATAATTAAGTTTCTTTTCCCCTCTGATCTATTTAGACAATGCTTATTTAAGATTTTTCTCATATACACATGTTTTCACAATTTTAAAGTCCTTCAAAGACTTTGCTGGGTTGAACTCTTCAGTGATGGAATGAATCCGCATCTCATTTCATATTAAAAGTGGTTGGTACATGGTCTGTAGTGACTGGTTAAAAGTTGTTGGTACGTGGTATGCAGTGACTGGTCAATCGGCTTGCTAGTCACCTGTACTTTAATCATGTAGTTATACCCAGGTAGGATTCAACTCAAGCATAACCTTGTACACGAAGAAAAAGGTCGCTTGGAAAACGATCTTTACGAAGATATTGAAAGCTTAGCCGTATGTAATAAACAGTTTATACTATAATTAGTAATCAAGACTGTAAGTAGAATATGTAATGAGACGTGTAACTTTGTTACTATATATTCAAATCGAATTTATATTAAGGAAGATTACATTGCGATGAAGTTTTTATTGAGGCAACAGTAAATATCTTTGTACGTCATTGTATATACATTAAGCTTAACTATGTCAAAGAACATGACACTTTAAAAGAGAAATTAATGTTATTTAAATAAACTAATGTTCCTATGTAATACTATGTAATAATGAAAGACATGGTTTCTAAAGCATAAATACTCATTTTGAATTGGAATAATGTCAGACGTATGCAGTATGCTTCAACTAATTCTTAGTTTTCATATATATATATATATATATATATATATATATATATATATATATATATATATATATATATATATAAACACACACACACACACACATATTTTTAAAGAATCCTATTCATTACTTTTGCAGGATGACTATGACGTTTGCCTGAAGAAGTGTGATTCAGGTGAATCTAAAATATGCTAAATGCTTCCAGTTTTTGGGGGTGGGGGTGGGTGGGTACAAAAATAATACACCATAATATAATATTTATCACCATGTTTCCTGTTGTTAGTGAGGGATGTAAATCTCACTATCTGACTTCGATTACGTACTTTTATTTCATGGAAAAAACGCCTAATCAAGCGACCCACTCAAATACTGTATCACCAGAACTTCAGTGGTGATTTATATTAGCGCAGGTCATGAAAACAAACGTCAAAATGGCTCGGCATGCTGTGATGTGCTTGAACATTTTTTTTATCATACATGGGATGCTGCAGCTTCCGTAAGACTTTCAGTCCTTTTATTTAATTCCTTCACATCTTCGAGTAAATTAGTAAGTTCGCGCCGGCGAATCTCTTTCTTTTTGAACGCTTTTAACAGCGATCCCTTACTGGGCTCAGGGCTCGGTGGTCCTCTCTTAAGATCGTCGGATGTTTGCACGGCATTAAACACAATAGCCGGCATGGACACCACAATCTGCTTTCTACCCTTGTCCTCGAATACGTAGGAACCTCTTTCAATCTCAGGTGTGTGCTCAGATCTTTTCCTGCCATTTGTGTTGGACTTTTTTTCCCGCCCAACTTTACTCTCAAACCGATAAGACGCTGGTGACACTAACTCATCATTTTCGTCCAGATGGTTATGGGAATGCGACTCCACTTTGTTACCTGACACAAACATAGGGCAGGATTCGTTACAAGTAGAGACTGGATAGGGATTTATAGAACCTGAAAAATCCGTAATTCGCGGTAATGCTCTATGATCGTAATATCTCATGTCTGGCGGAAGTGAGTGACGCCCCATTCGATCGTCGCTCTGCATGCTGCTGCTGGTTGGAAGAGATGGAAGTGACATAAACGTTGAGTCATCCTCTGTCTGGGCCGGCGACGGAGCGGGGATGTAATAAACGCAGTAGTAATCTGAAGGCATCCGATCAGTGACATTTTTGTCCAGTTGAAATGACTGTGGAGCCAAGATCATCTCCTCTATATCTTGCCTATTTGACCGTTGTGGATGCCTTATTGACTTTCTGCAACTATTTCTATCCTCAATATGAAAGCCATTTCCAACGTGAGAAGAATTATTTTTCAAAGCATGCGAATTAATTTTGGATTTGGCATTTTCTACTACAATATCTCTATGCGTTGATGCGTTTCTATTGATGGAAGGTATGCTCGCATTATGATTTACCAATCTTTCCAGATTTATACGAACGCTTTCATTTACTGACTTCCGCAACTGTTGTGGTGTTGGTTGTTCTTTTGTCTCACCCCTGTCCTTTTCAGGTTCTGTTGGTTCTAAAAGTTGTTTTCCTTCTAGGGGCATTATCAATGGCGTCGTTCTTTTAGGACGCATCCGCTGGAACCGTTCAAACGTTGTAATAAGTGATTTCCTTTTCTGAGTCTCAGCGTGGCGAGAGTGTCGACCTTTTGGTTTAGGTCGGCTAAAAATATATTCCCGCCCATAACTGCGCATGTGCAGTCTCTCCAGTGCATTTGCCAAATTAACATGTTCTTGGTTGACCAGCTCTTCACGAAGCTTGGACAAGCGCTGTAGGTATTCTGCGTGATGCGTGAAGTGGTCCCGGTCATTGTCAAACCACGGCATACTTTTTGCTCTACGTGGGTCAACTCCAGCTCGTTCCATTAGCCTGGAAAAATTAAAGAAAAAAAATCATTGTAACATTTTCAAATAAGTATGTTGAGAGAGAAATTCAATCTTACGTTGTTCAAGAAACACGAATATTTAGTCGTGTGAGTAGTATTTGGTTCCGAAATACTGAAAAAATAAGTATGTCATTGGAACCTCTGGTTTGCGTATAATGCCCTTGCATTTAAAAGTCTTTCATGCGAATTTTCTGATAGATTCGGTACCACAAAAGAAAAAGAAAAAAAAAATGTAATGCGTCATAGAACCGTATTTCAAACATACCGCGATACGCACCATGGGATACTGTAATTATATTAGAGACCGACCATTTAATTTTCTGGGTAAGGTGCACAATAAAATTTAGGCACTCAATTAGCTTTGAAAAAATATTCTTGCAAATATTATTGCAAAACAAACACCCTATTTTTATATCCATGATATTACTTGAAAAAAATTAATTATCTTGAGGTAAAAGAAAATATAATATCACGGCTTGAAGGAAAATCGTGACCACCCCCCCACCCCCCCAGTAAATGGTTAGTCTGTAATTCACTAGCTACTCTATTGATATTAGAGACAGGGAAACACTGAGTGGGATGCCAACATCCGGTTAAGATATTTGTCAGAGGGCCAGTAACTATAAAACAAACACACCGACTTTGCAAACTTAAAACAGTTTAGCAAACTAAAGAAATTATTTAATAATCTAGCAGAGAAAAATTGTTCTCTTGAAAATCTTAGGATGATTCTTGGGCCTATAAAGGAATACATGTATTAACATACGGTAGTAAATAACTGAAAAATATCATCATTTTTCCTCATATTATTTAATGTGAAATATTTCCCAAGTTAGATTTGGCCTGAATATCCTTCTCAACGTCAAATTCGGTCGACATGCTTGCATACGTGATATGTGTCAAACATGCGATTAAAGGTTCATAAATATAATTGTTTTTGTAATATTCAAAATGAATTTGTGACAAACGTAACCTAATTCATATATATATATATATATATATATATATATATATATATATATATATATATATATATTGTTACGTGTAGGCTCGTACAAAAGTAACAAAACAAAAGAGTGAAGTCAACAAGCTTTGTAAATTTAACAAAATAATTTATTTCCGTAGAAAACAAGGTAAAAATATGAAATAGGACTTACGGTCTGTGAATCTAATCCAAAATTTAATCCTAGAATTAAAAAATATAAGTCCTACCACTAAAAAGTTCTAATTGAATCCAAGTTCGAATCTCGATGAAGTTCCAATATGGAAGGCGATGACGTTCTCTATAATCAGTTTGTGTTAATGTGTCAACAGTTCCTTGATGAGTCACCAAGACTATAATTCCGACTTTAGAATTCCAAATAATTTAGTAAATGTCTTTGTCCAAGAATTTCGGTGAACAAGAGTAATTTCCAGAGTGAATAAATTATTTTAAATAAAAAAACTCAATTTAAAATGGCAACAACAGGAATACCCTTCAGCCTCAAGGTATTATTTTACAACTGATCAAATCCTCTAGAAAATGTTTGTTTTAACCCGCGATTTTAGATCACATGATGGCTGACGTGGTCTCTTAACTTGAACAGCGCAGTGAAGAAAAAAAAAAAAAATGCCAACATGCACGTAGGCTAGAATAGCCCTATCTAAGAAGCAGATTCCCACACTGGAAATAAATTCAAAAATAAAACTGTTTACAACAGACTAACACGTGGGCTGAACATGACCTTGGTAATGACCAATCATTTTCACTCAATGTTTACAAAATTGGAACCAAAGTCAAGAACTAGGTTAGCTAAAAATATAACTGAGCAATAGACTGCGTGTTTATCAGGTCAAAACAGAAAACTGAATTATCCGAAAAAAAAGTCAAATCCAGTGAATAAAGTTATCATTACAATAACGTAATGAAATAAAAATAAAATGAAAGAGAATTTAAAACTAACACACAAGCAATTAAATTACATATACGTAACAATATAAGTTTTGGAATTATTTTGACATGAAAAATGAAAGCGTTTGTAATACTCGGGAACTTCCGTACATTTTTCACTGACGGAAAAAAAACCGAAGGATCGGTAAACAGGTAATATCTATTTTCTGATGATACCATTTTCCAGTCAAGATGTCTCTTATTCCCAACCTTGAGGTTGCAAACTAGACAGCATCAACATTCACAATACGAACCAGACATCATCAACATTCACAATATGAACTAGAAACCATCAGCAAAATATGAATTAGAAACTATAAGCAAAATATGAGCATGACTCCATCATCATTTACAATATGAAAAAAAAAAAAAAAAAAAAAAAAAAATGCCAGGCGGTATTTTCAAGACAAACTTGCAACCGCGTATCGAGTTTCGGTTTCGGTGCTTAACAACACATCAACATTTTCAGGCTATATTGTGCAGAGGCTAGTATGTTAAAGTGTCCCGTCAAAGGCCAAACCACTGTAACCCATTCGGACTGATTAGACGCTGGAAAGCGAACCCGTTTGATCATGAGTGCAGCGCCTTAACCTCTGAGACAATCGGTTCCGCTCGCAAATCAAGTTCAATTGATCACACATAAATAGGAACACGTCTCTTTGTATTTTACAGATAAACAGAAAAAGACTGTATTTGATATACATGAGAGGGTTATTAGTTATCTCGGCAAACATAAAAAAAACAAGTTTATATTGCAGAGAGATTGAGAGATTGAGAACGAAATCTATTGGGAATATATATATATATATATATATATATATATATATATATATATATATATATATATATATATATATATATATATTATTTTTATTATTATTATTAAAAGTACTCACAGGAAGAATATTATATCATACAAACGTACATGGATGCAGACATATGTAATTGTAATGATTGATTTAAGCAATCTCATTAAGATTTCTAATTGAAAATGCTTGATTATCCTTTTTCACAACTAACTGCGCAAGCTATATGACTTGCTCATAACTAACATGTTCTACACTCTTTAGGCCTAGCACAAGCTAGACTGGCAGATGTACACAGGGTATGCATGCCATACCTGTAAAATTGTCCGGATCGAAGGGGCGCTGCGGGAGACCAATAATACGAAATTTACTCCTACTAGCAAGTATTTCACAGCTCTTGTTGCTTGTATAAATCTCGAGTCCAAAATTTTCGTTCAGCTAGCTTGTCCTACACAATTGCGTCTAAATCAGATTAATTTGAAATCTGATACCAAGTTTCAGGTATTAAAATATATGTCTTTATTTAGTAGCTAAGTAGTTAAGGCATATCCAACTGCATGCATTTATTACAGATAAAAAAGTTAGAAATCCTATTATGCATGCATAGAATAGGATTTAATTTATAGGAGAATAATTTGTAAAGATATTTGGAATTTATTTTTAAATTCGCGAATTTATCCAAACGAAGTATTCAATTTTAAGAAATTCGTGTAGGCAAGACAGATGCAGTATGTATGTAGGTAGCTAGGTAGGTTGGTAGGTAGGTGGGTAGGTAGGTTTTCAAACAATCTGTGTATGAAGAAGAATATATAAAGAGGTACACCATTAGAGGGGGTGACACCACAACGACTGTCTATAAAATGTTTGAATTTTTGTGCAGGAAGGAGGTCCATGGGGGTGACACCACGAGTTACCACACATGACTGTCTATAACATATTTGAATTTTTGTGCAGGAAAGGGGTCCATGGGGGTGACACCATGAGTTACCGCACATGACTGTCTTTAAAATGTTTGAATGTTTGTGCAGGAAGGGGGTCCATTGGGGTGGCATCATGAGTTACCGCACTGGGTGACACCAACCCTAGTGACGCCACTGCAACCACTCTACAATACTCTACAGGTATAATATCTGTTAGTACTTTACAACACTCTAGAGGTACTATATCTAATAACACTCTATAACACACTAGAGCTTTAATATCTGCTTACACTCTGTAACACAGTAGATATGCAATATCTGCTAACACTCTATAACACGCTAAAGGTACAATACCTGCGAGCGCTCTATAATGCTCTAGAGGTACTGTGTGTGTGATTCAGATTTTTAACGTAGCTTTAACAATTTTAGTCATATCACAACGATGTCTGCATTGTGGCAGTTTATAGTGATGTCTAGCACTGGGGCGTCATGCCGCAGACATGTAGCATGATGTCCCACCCAGTCATATTATTCTGACACCAGGCCGATCAGTCCTAACACAAACCTCTTAATACTGAGCGCCAAGCGAGGCAGCTGTTAGTACCATTTTTACGTGTCTTTGGTATGACTCGGCCAGGATTCGAACCCACGTCATCCCGCATCCGAGGCGGACGCTCCAATTACTTAGGCCACCAGAGCGGTCCTCTAGAGGTACAATATCTGATAGCACACTATAACACACTAGAGGTAAAACATCTGTTAGCACACTATAACACACTAGAGGTAAAACATCTGTTAGCACACTATAACACACTAGAGGTAAAACATCTGTTAGCACGCTATAACACACTAGAGGTAAAACATCTGTTAGCACACTATAACACACTAGAGGTAAAACATCTGTGGACACACTATAACACACTAGAGGTAAAACATCTGTGAGCACACTATAACACACTAGAGGTAAAACATCTGTTAGTACACTATAAGACACTAGAGGTACACTATCTGCTATATGTCAGCCTACTCCCCTGACTGTTTGTACACACACCACCACTTTATAAACGAAAAGCATCAAGGATATAAAAAATGGTCATATCTTACTCATTTCATTGACTGATTTATAATTTCTAACTCGACTGTCTCCAAGCGGTCCCAAAATTTTGTAATCTTATTCGCGTTTTAAACCAAATAGAAGTTTTCGGTGTTAACTAGGAGCACAGGAGTCTGCAGTTTTATCAATAAAGCACGACGAAATTTCTGACAACATGAAATCACCTTATCGGTATTATAATTTAACACAAGGAATGCAAGCGTGACCACAACCATCCGCTCGATTCGACTTTTCTCACGCGTCTTTTATCAGAATCGCAAGAAGACTGAAAAACTACACATATCCATTCAAAAAACAGTAACGTACCAACGCATAACTCTCGGACGACCATCGCATGAATCCAATCCGGCGAATTAACCTTTATTTTCACCATTACGGTCACAAACCCTGTAAAACAGAACTCATTGCAGGAAGTAGCCCATTTCTACCAGTTTCTACCCTGCAGTGAATATGCGTTAGGGTCTAATAATCGTTCCGAACACTGCGCAGAATCTGTTTTCTTTTAATACTAGGGAAATTTAATAATGCGGACTCCGTCAATTAGTTGAATTTGCTCAGAAAAATGAATGCATCATGAAAATGTTATTTACAGTATTATATTACTACTATTTTCAACAGTTGTAAAAAAAAATGCTCTCACTCTGCACATACATGAATGCATACATACAGTTGCTGATAGCGTTCAGACTGTCCTCGCATTGTATACACATTAATCCTGATAATTTTAGTATTTTGTGTTACCTGCATCATCTATCTGTCTGTCTCTCTCTGTCTCTCTCTCTCTCGCGCGCGCGTGTGTGTGTGTGCGCGCGCGCTCGTGTGTGTGTGTGTGTGTGTGTGTCTGTGTGTGTGTGTGTGTGTGTGTGTGTGTGTGCCACTGTGACCCAGTTGGTACAGAGTCTGATAAATAATGCACGGGTTCCAGAAATCAAGGCCACCCTCATCCGGCTTGTGTGCGTTCCATTGGGAAAGCACTTATCTATCATTTTCAAAGATAAGCTAATGTCGTAGTCCATTTATCTGTTTAAGTTTGCACATTTTTCAATCTTCCGGGTCCAGCATCCGTCTAGGCTTTAATATTTGAAATGTGATGACGTCATCAACCGTTATTTGTACTATCCGAACTTTAACTACATATGTCTGTTCTGTAAATTTATACAAAAATTATCAAATGATACAATCTGAAATAAAAAACAAGTTAAACATTTTATGTTGTAAAATTAGTTTCATGACGTTATTTAGCCCGTAGTAGAAATGGACAACTTCCTGCAATGAGTTCTGTTTTACAGGGTTTGTGACCGTAATGATGAAAATAAAGGTTAATTCGCCGGATTGGATTCATGCGATGGTCGTCCGAGAGTTATGCGTTGGTACGTTACTGTTTTTTGAATGGATATGTGTAGCTTTTCAGTCTTCTTGCGATTCTGAAGCGATAAAAGACGCGTGAGAAAAGTCGAATCGAGCGAAGGGTTGTGGTCACGCTTGCATTCCTTGTGTTAAATTATAATACCGATAAGGTGATTTCATGTTGTCAGAAATTTCGTCGTGCTTTATTGATAAAACTGCAGACTCCTGTGCTAGGAGCCTGTTCACTGACATTTGCTGACTGCTGGAAGAGTCCATTTTCAGCAAAGAGGTGGATTGAGGGTCTACACATTCACAGAACGTAAACACTGTCGTCTGCATCCATTGTATGCAATGTCTAATTCTAATATACCCACACTCAAAACTGGAAGAAAGGAGCAGGAATACGCTCTTACATCTCTACATTATTGAAATTTATGGAATTATCAGCAGTTTACGGAACACTATGAACTACATCACTCATGTCGTGCGAACAACACATACTCGCCTACACAAATATGGTCGTCGTGTTAGTGTTTAACTTCCGTTAGGTTTGAAACGCGAAGGTCACAATGTTAAGGACCAATTGTTGACAATGGAATTAAAAATTATAAATCAGTGAATGAAATGAGTAAGCTTTATTCATTTTTATATATTCGTTGCCTCTTGGTTTTGAAATCAGTAAGAAGTACAAGCTAATAGGGGTGAAGGCTGAAACTACAGAACTCTGTAACATACAAGAGGTGAAATATCGGCTGGTACTATATAACACAACAGAAGTATAACATCAGCTGGTGCTCTCTAACACTCTAGAGTTACAACATTGGCCGGTACTATATAACACAACAGAGGTACAACATCAGCTGGTACTCTCTAACACTCTAGAGGAACAGCATTGCATGGCACTCTATAACACTCTAGAGGTTAAACATCGGCTGACACTCTATAACACTACAGTTACAACACTGACTGGCATTCTATAATACTCAGGAGTTACAACATGGGCTGGTACTTTACAACACTCTAACGGTACAATATCTGTTGAATTTCATTTTTGTTCAATGACATATTGTATGTCAATTTATTTTGTGTTTCAGCAAAGACTGAAACAAGTGTTTTCTCTTATGTGTCAAGTTCTCTTCAGGAGAGGAACCAACACAAGATAAGTGAGGCATGATAATAAATCACTTTCAAATTGGTTGAGTAACTTCAGTTTGGCTGATCCCTAACTGTACACTTTTTTACAGGATTTCAGTCATTGCTCCAACAATGCAGATATTTCTACCTGTATACAAATTTATCGGACCTTACCTGATCATTTCTTTTGACATATATTCATTTATTGCTGACCAATGAATCATCACATGCAGGTCATCAAAACATTCATAACCATGGGTCATTATCTGAGGCAGTAGTATTGTTATGTGTGCACAAAACCCTGTGCTGGATGTCTCAGGCTGAATTTGTACAGTGTGAGGTGGAGGAATGTTTTCAAATTCATAGGTGAAGAAAAAAAAAACAAAAAAAAACAAAAAAAAACAGGAACATCATACGTTACACAAAGAGCAGCATTATGAGGTTAGTGTTAGGACTGGTTGGCCTGGTGTAAGGATAATGATACTGGGTGGGACATAATGCTACTTGTCTGCGGCATGATGCCCCAGTGCTAGACATCACTATAAACTGCCTCACTGCAGACATCGTAGCGATATGGCTAAAATTGTTAAAGCTACGTTAAAAATCCAAATCACACACACACACACACACACACACACACACACACACACACACACGGACACACGCACACAGTAGCATAAACATCCTTGGTGTGCCTGTTGGTTACATAGGTAGTAAAACTGCTTTTCAATGAATAATTGTCATGGATGTCAACTATTTACACCTTAAGCGGCTGACACACGTGAAGACAACGTGATTTGCAACCGGTTTCATGGCGTATTGGTTTTACACAGATTTAACTTGGAATGGTTCTTATAATGTGAACACATTTAACATTAATGATGCCCGTTAAGTCAGGGCTGAAAATGTCCTTGAATAAATAAATAGACCATTTCAGTTAGGTTAATTGCAATTCGTTATCACGTTTTTTGTGTACGGACGACGCTGTATGGCTAAACGTAATTACTGAAAGAAAGAACAAATATAGCATTTTTTGTTGATATTCTTGCAATGGGGCTTAACGCCATTTTACAGCACAAGATAGTCTATACACGACAACCAGTATAACTAGTAGTGAAAGAACCCGGGAAAACCCCAGGAAGAGCCACCGACCCACATTGGCCGAGCCCGAGCCTCGAACCCACGCAGACAAACGTGAGATGGCAGTGATCCGCAATGGTGAGCTTTAGTACTCGGTCACTCGGGACCCCCGCTACCGGTTTTAGCATCCAGCGAAAGGGGAATTATTGATTACAACACTTTTACTAGATATTGAGTAACATACCTTTTATTACATACAATTTGTACAGAGAGAGAGAGAGAGAGAGAGAGAGAGAGAGAGAGAGAGAGAGAGAGAGTAAATGCGGCACTAGTACAAAGCATTGCAAAGAAGAGGTTAAATCCTAATTATAGGTTATCTGGATAGTGTGATAATATTCTCACTGTCTGCATGCATGACGCCGTGTGTACCTAGCTTTAATATCCTAGATTTTCGAAGAGAAACTGGAGATGTGTTTTCCTGTCCGATGGCGCGTGCTTGCGTGCGTAATGCAACTCTTCCTACACATTTCAAGATGCAGACTTCAGATTTTGAGGTAAGTTTGGGAATGGTCTTTAGATGTGCATAGCAGATTAAAAATTTTGAAATAGTCC
>JAECUM010031801.1:0-10711 GCA_016617855.1 Megalonaias nervosa
TATATATCTTTGTGTGTGTTTGTGTGTGTACGCTGAATCCTTGATATATCACTAGATGTATAAATTTTTCATTAAAAGGAAACGAGGTTTGCTAATATATCAAATCAAATATTAAATCATTCTCTGTTATCAACAAATCATGCTTTATCATGATATCTTCAATTTCCCTACTTGTGTGCTGGGAGTTTTTCTATACAGTAGAGTGTAAAGTCTCTATATATATATATATATTACAATAAAGGAAGAATTGCTAAGCCCCTCCCGGCCCCAGGGAGTACAGAGGTAAGTCTCAAATATTGACGTTCTTTCAATGTACAACGTTGCGAAGTAGTTGACCGTTTATTTTTTTCAGGAAAGAAATTCTTAGGAACAAATGTCAGTACCCCATTTAGGTGTCTTTTGAAATGTTAAAAATAATGATCATTCATAGTGTCTATGGTATTCCATTCCACCCTCACATTGTTGCTAGGTTACATAGCTGTATTATGAGTACCATACGTTGTACGTTTGCATTACTATACAGGAAATATTGAGAATAGTTACTACTTTGACTTCATCTGATTATTTGCAAGTATTAAGGGTACCTTCCATGAAACATCTGTTTGCAACATTGTCCCAGCCTGGTTCACCGAAAAGACATCAATGAAAAATACCCTAGTTGTTTCTGTCGCAATTCTTGCGGCTTCAGCGTTAATTTTTTCAATTTCTTGTGAATTGTGCAATTATTCTATATCTGAATACAATTACTAATTTATAATTATTCGATAAGTAGAAAAGTAAAAAGTCTGTAATATGAGCGATCAAGTAAACAGTTCAAAGAAATTAGAAGTAGTTACAAAAATATGGCTCTTTTGAGATAATATTACATCTGAATGGCCTGAGCTGTCTTCAGGAAAATGAGCAGCACACGTTGATCTCTGTCTACGTGTCTACTTATGCTAAATGCTGCTAAATATGATAGAAACCTCCCCACCTGCCTGGATTATCCAGATTAGTGCTTAAACGTATGCAGGGCAGGGTATATTTGGTCCTAAACTCGAGTTAATTTTCAGAATTTTTACTTCTTGTTTGGAGATACATTGCTCAACCTAAGCCATCCTGTGAAATCTATATACATAGCTTCATTGACCTTAGCAGACTGGAACCCCATACCATGGTCGTACGAATTTCCAGTGCAAGAAATAACAATCTGAGCAATGTTTCAGCCAACTCCTGTTCCAATAATTGCAAGACGTAACAAAAATGTCTCAGTTGATTATACTACGGTGAAGATCATTATAAAAAATAGTCACACATTCACATTCAATGAATCCATGCTGATTTTACAATATACTACCACTACAAGAAAGAATAAAGCATTTACAAAGAAACTTGAGACAACTAACAGACAGTTGAATGAAAATGCAAGGTCTAACCGAACTCATTGGTGTTAATGTTGTCAGTAGTTAAATATGAGAAATAAAGGTTACCTAAAAATCATATTGTGCACGACTGTCATTTTCCACTGTGCTGTTGCCCATGTCTGACTAGGCACATAGCATTTAAATTTCTGCAAAGTTTGAAGTGCCTCTTAAATGTGAGCCATATTTACTGCGAGTCTTCGTGTAAAGAAAACTTAGGGCAGTTTGGAAGGGCATCCACCTCTCTCTCTCTCTCTCTCTCTCTCTCTCTCTCTCTCTCTCTCTCTCTCTCATCTTCTTACTATTCTTCCGAAAAGACATTCGATATTTGCCGGCTGGGTTACAAAAGCTCTGAGCCACGTAACTTTTATAATTTGTTGGTTAGGGTGTGGGTGTGCACGGTCTCGTGTTCCAGGAATTAAATGTTTGCATAATTAAACGCAAGGAACCTCTGCAACAATGTTCTGGTAATTTCATCAGTAATGTTCTAGTTGTATTGTCTTGATTCATACTTGCTGGATATATTAAGAATTCGCTGTATTTTGTTCACTCGATTTGACAAACCGGCTCCTCCTTTTCTTGTGTTCTGTGTCGTCGTGTGCAAACATAAAAATGGCTTCTTCTTTCGGTTCATAGTTTTATTAGTTTTATTTTGCCTGGATTGTGACCGACATACATCCAAATATGCGTGCAAGATACGTTAACTGTCTTTTTGTCAAAATATACATTTTTGTTTCCCATTGAATAACTACTTTTCTTTTCTTGTTACAGTTATGGAAATTTGCAACTCGCAAGAGTGTACACGTGCAGGTAAGCAAGCAGTTCAATTCTCTATTTATTTTTAATCAGATTCAG
The DNA here is from genome assembly GCA_016617855.1 of Megalonaias nervosa. Lineage (NCBI taxonomy): Eukaryota > Metazoa > Mollusca > Bivalvia > Unionida > Unionidae > Megalonaias > Megalonaias nervosa. The sequence goes on from JAECUM010031801.1 coordinate 2,256, forward strand.
TATATATATATATATATATATATATATATATATATATATATATATATATATATATATATATATATATATATATATAATATCTCTTTTATTGTTATTATTTTGTAGAAACAGGTTATTATATATGGCACAAAACATTTCTCAGAGACAGAGAATTAAAATAATATGTGCAACTGGCACAACATAACGACTTTTGTTGATGAAAATTGATGACTTCCATACATGAAAGGTCTTTTATACTCTCTTTAGGAAGTTAAAAATATAACGTGTGCACAATTTAAAAGTTTCTCGTTCAATTCCATCTTTATTACTAAGTTACCCTCTGAGAATAATAATTTTATCACATAGTCGTAACTCTTTGCTTATAGTGTATGCAGTTTTATTTTTTTGACATTATAACATGTGAGCATATCACTTTATGTGATTCTGATTGGTCCAAATGAGCCCATGAAATTATTGTGCAGTATTCTCTTTAATGATTCATGGGAAAACTATTTTAAACCCCTCCTTCTAGGATGTTTTGTTTTCAATGAACATTTTGGCGGCCATTTTTCAACTCGAGTCGCGAAAAGAAATTGAGGAAAAATGTTTCTCCGCTGTCTGAATATGGACAATTTACCCCCACAGGAATTTGTTATGTCATGTATAAGAATATCATCATAAGATAAATGGCGTAAAACTCCAGGCCAAGAACAACAGCAAGAAGTAAAATTAAGTGTATTGCTCAGTTGTTAGCGGGTGTGTAGGGAGAGGTTGGAGGGGTGGGGTGGGGGGCTGTAAACCTGTAGCATTGTATCCATCCTATATACAATCGTGGTTTAAATGTTAACTTACAGAAGTAAATAATCTTACATCTGTTCACTGAATAATGTAGACATAAACCGGTCTCCAAACTGACAGAAGTTTATCCAACCGCTGCATATTTTCGCGGTAAATATGTGATGCAATTCCAACTCAAAATGAAATTCGTTTACATATTCTGTAGTCTACTGTTCGAAGTCAAGTGCTTCAAATATCGGGTCACAAATACATTACAGTAAATATAGGAATTTCTGCATCCAGTGAACCTTCTTTCTCATGAATATTGCAACAATGTAAATTTAATTGTGAAAGTGACACGTTAGGTTACGTATATATGGATCGTCCACTACATTCTAACGGAGTACTGCATCAAACAAAGCGACATCACGAGCATTGGACATTCTATGTTGAAAATTGATTTTGTCTGTGTACAATGTTCTGTTTAGTAGGAAGGACGCTTGTTTTTTGACTTTTAGATTGTAAGAAAAGTATAATCTATTTTTAAACGTTAATACTAGTTCAACATTGTTTGGGACTATTTTTTACGCGCAATAAATGAAAGGTGCAGCGCCTGTCAGAATGAACGAAATTATTCGTTCTTCTTTCTATCTAAATAATTTCCACTTAAATACAAACTATGTGATAAAAGGAATCTCAAATGGGTAATAATTTCATATTAAATTTATGAAACTCGTTACATAATGTCCAACTTTTGCTCGCCAAGGCTCGCAAAAGCTGGACATTATTCAACTCGTTTCATAAATTCAATATTAAAGCATTGCATGTATCTCAGATATTATTGTCGTGATATTCCATAATATTTCTAATTATAAATACTAAAACATTTGGCCTAATTTGCCTTTAGATGGATTCAGTGCAGTCTTAAAATTCTGAAACCATTGAACATTTTATACCATTCTGGGAATTTTAAGTTATGTATTCTGATGTATCGAATTTACAGGATGCAAAAAATAGTTTGCCTTATCATACGCATTCTCAGATTTATTGTACAGAGCTTTGATCCAATGTTTTTTTATTTCTGCAGTTTTTTCTACACTTCTTTCTGAGTTCTAGAAACGTTTGATAAAATTATTTATAACTGTTTTCCTAAACTGGCTCAAGAGAGTGTGTTTTTCAAATCCATGCCCTCCAAATCGTACCGTATATTCTCGCTTTTATATAATGTATAACTGTAAACAGCACAGAGTCAGATTGACCATTGCATAATGCGTCGGCAGATCAGGGCCTATGTTGTTTGTTCTACTTTGTATTCATTACAATATGCATAGACCTTGATCTGCTGGCGCACTGTGTGACGGCAGACCTTGGTCCATGCATTTTACAATTTTATCCAACCTATAGGAATGTATATACGGTATTTATTTTATTTACGTCTCAGAACATACCATGATACAGTTATGTTTAAAACATGACAGTATAATTTTGTACACGTGCAGTTATATATATTATCGGTAAAAGAGACCAGTAATAGAGATTCACAGACATTAAAAGAATCTTCCACATAACAGATGATTGCATATCTATATAGGATTTAAACAATTTGTATACGATTATACAATTTAAAAGGTTGTTGTTGTTGTTGTTGTTATAGGGTTTAACGCCATTTTTCAGCACAAGACAGGCTATACATGGCGGCCAGTATTAATGGTGGAGGAAGAACCCGTGAGAACCCGGAAAGACAATTTAAAAGGCCAACATGAACAAACGTGTATATACTTAGTAAATACAGATGATTTTTTTTTTTTTTTTTCAGGGATGAGAGTATATCTCATTACAGTTTAAAAGCAGGTCTTGGTTGAAAATCTAATTACAGACGGTGTGATATAAAGAAGAACGAGCCAATTTTGTATTAGTATGTAATAATGTAATAAAAATTGTTCTTAATTCGTGACGTTCTGGTAAATAATTCATCTTTAAAATCAGACTATAAGGGACAACAAAATGAAGAATGAAATTCATCCTTAACATGGTGTGTACAAGAACGGGCCCAACCTATTACATTCTGGTATTGCTTCATATCGGTCAGTTTCAATTATGAAAGGAATAATACCAAATCTCAAGGCATGATCTTAAATTTCAGGAAAAGGTAAAAAGGGAGAGAAACGATTTGGGTGAAAGGTTAAAACGGAGCGAAACAGTTACCGGTATTTGTAATAAGGGCTAAATAATATAAATCTACTTTTTGTATGTTATTTAGTCTCATAGAGTAAGCAAGATACAATATCAGCAAATATTAATAACTACATAAATTACGGAGACGGTTGGAGCTTTAATCTATTTATTTATCCTGTAGCTGCCTGAATAAGACAATTCAGAACGAGGAAGGTAAAATACCTCCCCACAAAAGAAACCCCGGATAAATCAATTCAGTAGTTAATCATCACTCGCATTACATTGCTCATAGACAAATATTACGTGGTTCTCAAATGCTATGTGTACAAATTTAAATTTAAGATCAATAAAAGGTAATTATCAAAAGTTGCAATGGGAGAAATCGGATTAATATGAATAATACTGATAAAAAAATTACTGTAAAATTAATTATCTATTTTTAAAAATTCACGATCAAATCTGTCTAATAGACATCTAAAGTAAATATTATTTCGTCTAGTTGGATGTGAAAATGAGCAAGACAAATTAAAACAGAAGACGCTTTCATACCTTGTCCACCGGGACAGAAGTTGTCCATGGCTTACCCTGGCCTTTAATGGGACGCTTAAGCTTAGAAATAAATACGATACAAATAGAGAAGACGTCGTAACCATGAAGATTGAGTGAAGCTTGTTCGTTTTAGAGTTATGAATATATATATATATATATATATATATATATATATATATATATATATATATATATATATATATATATATAAAGATTTTTCAGGGGAAATAACTCATTAAAAAGTCATCACCTTTCCCAGAGTTTACAGATGTGGTTGAATAATTTAACTTAATTTCATTTGTCTATAACAGCATTTCAGTCCTCTTTCTGTTTCTTCCATTTTTAATAAAATACGTTTACAATAGCAGTGATTTTCAGATAATAACTGAGTTATTATCTGAAATGGAATTGAGATGGAATAATTGTTATTTATTTATATTATTCACAAAAATGGAAGTTTAAATTTAGTGTTTTTAAGAGACTGCGATTAGATTTTTAACGTAGCTTTAACAATTTCAGTCATATCGATACATTGACTTCAGTGTGACAGTTTATCGTGATGCCTGGCACTGGGGATAATGCTACAGACATGTAGCATGATTTCCCACACAGTCACATTATCCTGACACTAGGCCGACCAGTCATAACATTAATCTCTTAAATCTGAGCACCAAGCGAGGCAGCTGTTAGTACCATTTGTATAAGTTTTTGATATGACTTGGCCGGGATTTTACTTTGAATTTAGTTTGAAAAAGTTCAGGTGTTTGGCGAAATGATTGAGACAAAGTTAAATTTCATCTCTGTTGTGTTATTGCGCTAAAACATAAGATGAGACGACGTGTTCTAACTATTAATAACTTTAATATATACAAGTGACTACTGTGAGGTCTTAACACTGAGTGCTGTCAATGAGGCAGACGCCTGTAGATAGTACCAGTGGAATTTTGGCTCATGCACAGAGGGTTCTGATTGGTCAGTTACACATGTATAATGTTACATATCTCTTCTTACAAAGAAAAAGTTTTAATAAAACTTTTAAGAAACTGTCTAAATGAATCATGAGGCATTATAACTAATATATCAAAATCAAGCGCGTCTTTGATAGCAATGATTACAATGATCAACAAATAAATCTCTGAGACAGACTGAGAATGCATTCTATATTTTTTTAAAGATCCTGTTGCTTGTTTGATTGCTATTTAATGTACACTGCTGGTCCTTATCTTGAATCACCGTCTATGTTTATCAACAAAACCATACATTGTGCTACACTAATGACTGTTCTATTAGCTGAGTCTCTCTTATCTGTGAGTGCAGGATTTCACAACTGTTTCTTATCCAGGATATGTCCAGGTTTTAGGAACTGATATTACACTGACACTATTATCTTTGGTTTTACTAGCCTTCCAGAACGTGTGTAGCATCGGCTTTGTTGACAATCTTGTGGGATTGTTGCGTCAGGCTCAGGTGTACTTTGGCTGAAACATTGAGATTCCATTGATTCTGAAATTGATTTACTGGCATTTGCGGGGAGTGATACAGCTGTACACAGTTTGTTTTCAGTCTGAGAGAAGGGCATATTTATATTACATTGTAGGGGGTGTGTTTCATTAGTTTTCATGAGCTGACGTCTATTGCGACGATAAATGGTACCATCTTTGGTGCGAACTGTGTATGACCTTTCGCTGTGTTTTCTTATTACAACGGCAGGTTTCCAGTTTTGACCTTTCAGTTGAACTCGGGCTGATTCCCCTTCCTTAAGTGGTTTAAGTGGTTTTGCACTTTTATCATAATAATTCTTTGTTTTATTCTTACAAAGTGTAATTTTCTTTTTGACCTCAGCGGTGATGGGTGTTTTGGGAATTAATTTTTTGCGGGTTGTTGGGAGAATTGATCTGAACTGTCTCCCCATCAACAATTCTGCTGGTGAGAACCCGATATCAAGAGCAGTGGCTCGATACTCTAATATGCCTATAAGTGGTTCTCTGCCGTCGGCTTTTGCTTTTGAGAGAATTCTCTTTACAGTTTGAACTGTTTTCTCTGCCAGGCCGTTCGACTGAGGGTATGTGGGACTCGATGTAACGTGTTTAAAGTCCCATTCTTTCGCGAAACTTGCGAACTCGCGGGAAGAATAGCATGTTTGATTGTCGCTGACAACGACTTCCGGTATTCCAAAGCGCGCGAAAATGCTTTTCATGTGACTGATAATAGTGCAACTTTTTGAGCTTACGAGTGCCTTAACTTCGAAGTAGCAACTGAAATAATCTACTACAACAATGTACTCTTTATTATCCCATGTAAATAGGTCTGTGGCGACTTTTTGCCATGGGTATTCAGGGACGTCATGGGTAATGAGAGGTTCCTTTTGGTTAGAACTTCTGCGCTCTAAGCAGATAGAGCATGTTGACACTTATTGCAAGTCTTTCTTTTTGCAGGGCACTTGTCCTGGCTTGAATGTGATTTGTATCCGCAGTGTCCACAGGTCGCGTTGACGCTCCGTCTGGAAGACGTGGTCCATTTCTTCTTCGGCTGTAGTTCTTTTGTCTTAGCCTGTCGTTGAATTGTCGCATGCACTTTTGGTCTGGCTGATACAGACATAGTCTGGAGCTGTTCCTGGGCATATTCATGGCTTTGACTGATGTTAATGGCCCTTTCCAAGGTCACCTTTTCACCTTCGCTGATAAGTTTTTCTCGTATCCTTAATGACGATACCCCGAAAACAATTATTTCACGAATCATGTCGTCTTCGTCTTTGAAGAGATAGTCCTTGGCCAAGAGTTTCAGTGAAGTCACATATTGGTCTATTGTCCTGGAGCCTTGAATTTCATTGTTAAACTTGAATCTGGCAAAGACCGGATTTAATTTTGGTTGCACGTGATGTTTGAATTTTGCAAAGAGCGTTCATGGGTCCTTTTTTCTTGATCCGTCAGAGTCCATGTGTTGAAAATATCTCTACCTTTGTCGCCTACCCAAAGCAGAATATAGTTGGCTTTGACCGCATCACTTCTTTTACTCATCGGTCCGTTAAATATTATTTCACTGTGTTGTTGGAATTTAGCCCATGATGTAGTAAGGTTGGAATTGTCCCAGTCCATGGTAGGGGTTGGCACGCCGGAAAGATCCATTTCGAAGGTATTAAGTTCGTATGCAGAATTTTCAACGTTTTTAAGGTTCTAAATTCGTGCAAAATCTTCCGTGGATTGTAAAGTTATTGTTTCAAAATATCCATTTACGATCCATGTGCTATTCCAATTATGATCTCACATCCGACACCATGTTGTGTTATTGCTTAAAACATAAGATGAGACGCCGTGTTCTAACTATCAATAACTTTAATATATACAAGTGACTACTGTGAGGTCTTAACACAGAGTGCTATCAAAGAGGCAGACGCCTCTAGATAGTACCAGTGGAACTATGACTCATGCACAGAGGGTTCTGATTGGTCAGTTACACATGTATAATGTTACAATCTCGTTCTTAATTACCAATATATTTCAAACGTGTCGAGTGACAGGTGAATAAGGTCCGTCGGATAAATTGCTGAGAATGAAAGAAATTTACATACCAAATGTGTAGAACCATCTTCTACATGACTATTTAAAACATCCATCAAAATTACCTTTAATTTCCATTATTAGAGAACATAAAGAAATTTTGTAAATATTTTATCTCTTCTGTGACCTTAAAAGTCATGAATATTATTGAGATTGGCCAACATGATCTCCCCTGAAATTTTTTAAATTCAGTATCAAGAAAAGATTTATTCGTAAACGTCAATGTCCCTTTAAGACACAATATGACAAACAGAGTAAGACACATTTAGACCAGATGAGACAAAATAAGACACATTTAGATTAGACAAGACAAAATAAGATACATTTGTATTTGACAAGACACAATAGGACACATTTAGATCATATAAGACAAAATAAACACATTTAGGTCAGACAAGATATAATATGACACATTTCGGTCAGACACGACACTAAAATGGCTCAAGCGACCTGCGTTGGTTTAATGTCTAAAATTAGTTTCAAAAAGACTATTTAAAATATGTTACATCCTTTTATGTTTTCGGTATTACCAAAATAATTTTTGCAGCGTCTGATGTTTAGTTGTGCTAGTGCCCCATACAAACTATTTGAGTTGGCAAGAGCTGAGTTCTGATAATCAATATATATATATATATAGTATATATATATATATATATAAATATATATATATATATATATATATATATATATATATATATATATATATATATATATATATATATATATATCTGTGTGTGTAATGTCGATAACGATGGTTATTTTAAAATAAATAATTAAGTCTGTCTAAGAATTAACTTGAAATTATCTGAATGATAATCCTGTTACAAATGCAAGTCTGCAGCGCTGTAAATTTAATGCGCATTTCCTGCAATGGTTCTTAGACATTACTAGCGGCAATATCTAGTGAGATATATAGCTCATATAGTCTTGCCAAACACAGTGGGATGTTAGAACATAGGGATGAATTATTCTGTTCCAAGTCTTCCCGGAGGTATTTGTAATCAGAGAAGTATGCCTCCAGTATTTCAATCAGACACTGTTTCTTCTGAAGGTTACATTCCACAAAAGAAAACAAATAAATGACAGCATCGTAGAGACAAGAAAGAATTCTCCGAGGAAAACTCACGCTTTTCCCTAATTGTGCACTCGTCAACCTCCATGCTAGGACCGGTATCTTTATTCAATACGCTTTCACATTTTCATGCAATCATCAAAAGTTTTACAAAATGCTAGACTGCATTATGGTCTTCCTTAATGAGATTTACATCATTCTGGTTATACTCAGTTTTGAATTGCTGAGACAGGTCTTGGTCAGGGTGTTCAGAAGATGTTGATATCAGTCTTGCCTGCTTTTCACTGCAATGAATATCTAGAGACATTTCTTTTTTATCAACCTGTGAATAGATCAGAGCTCTGATG
>JAECUM010031802.1:0-17193 GCA_016617855.1 Megalonaias nervosa
CATCACTATAAACTGCCACACTGCAGACATCGTAGCGATATGACTGAAAAATTGTTAAAGCTACGTTAAAAATCATAATCACATCACATCACATAAAATGTTCGTAACTAAATGATTTAATTTTCATATATAAAACAAAATAAATATCTTCAATGTTCTTTCTTAACTAAAAGGCACGATAAAATTAAGTTAAAATACTTCGATATACCATTAGGTGATTGTATTGGAAATATGTACAAAATTCAAACTCATGAGTTACAAAATATTCTTTTATCTTAAATCTTTATAAGATAGATATGTCTGGAATATTAAGTGTAATTGTTTTGGACATCGTAAGTACCATGAAGGAGACAATATACAGAATTTCTGTTCTCTCTTTAAAATTTGTTTTGTTTTCTACCTGTATATCCTGAACGTTTTAGTCCTGATAATGCAACTCTAAACTAAAACTAGTGTCGGGCATTTTCTACTATTTGCATATCGCTAGCTTGCTGTTCTCATTTACTTCAGACTGCTATACCCATTTCTCAATCTTTCATAGTTGGAAGAAATAGTGTTTCATATCGCACACCCCATTTGTCAGTGGTTTTTGATTTGCTACTACATCTATATGGTTTTATCGAATATAATAGGACAGATATAAAATATCGAGAATTAAGCACTGTGTATATAAGTTTGCTAATGGTTGGTGTATATATATATGTTCATCTGTAAAAGTAAGTGTCTCTCATTAGATACAAATTATCAGTGAATATCAGTTGATATTTCGAAGTCGGCACCTATATTTTCTTTGATATAATACAAAGTAGAAAAACAAATCTGCGAAAGAAGTTTATATCATTAACATAATATATTTTTTTTCTCCGGAATTAAAGGATTCTAGTTAAATTATATTTTATTTTTTTAAAAATGAAATTGCTTTCATACAAGAATGCGGCGACATTCTTTAGAGCCTTTATATTGAACCTGACCTTAATATTTAAAAAGTTTAAAATATTGTAAAACATTGAGAACTGGATGTTAAAGTAAATGGTTATTATTGCACTGTAAGAAATGTATCGATTGCATTTTAGACATGGCGACGACGATATGTGTCTACCGCTTTCCAAACATTTACCAATACTGTATGATATGACGGTATTACTAATTAAATTCGAATAAAATCAATAATGATATCCCTATGCAAAAGACGTAGCAATACAGCATGACGTAGCGGGGTCATTGAGTGTATCGGTAACAATTTCTATAGCCGTCTATACTTATAGCTTTATCAATAAGTATGGTGTCGCGTGCCAACCGAGTACGTCATAACAAAGTTGACGGCGATCTCAGAAAAAATGCTGTTTCGACCCATTTCAATAACGCGAGATTGCAAGGGTCAAATTCCATTGTGTGTCGACAATTTTGTCTGTATTTTCTGCCGAAGTATTGAGTTGTTTTAGACACAGTGTCAAATAGAAAAGATAAAAAGCTAGAAACATTATGGTTTTATTTTTTTTCTTTAGAATGTAGTTTAAATCAGTGTTGAGACGAAACTGACAAGGAACACTAGAACTTACCAGCCTCCTAAACTAACGTTGTGAATCCTGTAAATATTCACATTGTTAGATATCTGTACTGTATTGTACATTATACGTTGTTCTCTCTGTTCAATTTGGAAGGGGTTTTAAAACACGTCGTTTGTACTCCACCACACGTGGTTCACTTGTGTCAGAAGGTTCTACAGAACTAACATGATGTAGAATGTATGCAGTTCGTGTAGGAACTTGTGCCACAAAATTTCTGTTCAATACAACTTAATTTTTAAAACAATGTTAGTATCACTAGTACAACAACTTCAGCTTTCAAATAACACTCTGCTGTAGCAAAGTATATAATAAAATTAATCAATTACATATTGATATTCATCGATGGAATAGTTGTAAACATTTTCAAACCACTGTCATGCCGAACTAGAAGTCTAATGCATACTAAACCCATTCTACTCTGTGTTACTTTACAGAAACCTTACAGATATATTTAAAACCGAAAATAGAATCATAAAAGTAAAATGTCAAATGTTTGCATAAATGAAAGTGTGCCCATTTATTTTTCTTTTAAAAAAAACAACATAGATATCCAATTGGTTATAGATACCATACAAAGCGTTACAGCGTTACACCCCTCCCTGTATATATATATATATATATATATATATATATATATATATATATATATATATATATATATATATATATATATATAACATAGTACGTAAGAAAAGTGCTACATTATCTTGTCGAAAAAATAGTGTTAAAATGTATATACATCTAAAAAGAATGTACTTCCATAAAAATCGCATGAGACTTTAATCTAAATGAAAGTTAAATTGATTTTGTATTTAACCTGATTCCTTTTCTCTTTAAAATTAACTTGGAAGACGGGCCTTTGTGATTGCTCATTCGTGATAAGAATGTTCTTAAAAATGTAACATACATATTTAATCAAATTCTGCAATCAAGAAGGCATTTTAAGGTTTTTTACTACTCACGTATCTGAAAAAGGAAATAAACAGAAATTCAAAAGATGTAAACGGATGGTTCGTGTTGCATTAATGTAAATCACAGAAGATATAGAAGAAACGTTTAATACGTATTTTCACTGCTACAAACGGTTACCGTCAGATATAGACCTTTGTCCTTGACGTCACAAGTAGTTGAAATCCGTTATAACAGGACTTTCACGGACAATATAACAAACTACTACTAATTATTGCTAGTTTGGTATCCATGATGATACAACAATGTTTTTATTTTTTGTCCTAGATACAGTCTTATTTTGTCCTATTTCAAAAAGAGAAAGTCAAGGGACCACAGTACAGGGTCGGAAATCCCCACGAACTTAATTTAAAGAAAACCACCTTAAAAACAAAAACAACCTAGTTAAACTAATAGCAACACAACTTGATGTTTAGTGTGGTTAAAATTTTGAAATTATGAAAATATTTATCTGGGGCAACATTCTTTGTTGGAGTGTATAAGACAAACCGACCTCGTGACACAAAAACCCCATTCGGCGTTCTCCTGTAGCTTTTATTTGTTTCAGCCGTTTCTCCTGTGTAACATGTCAGTGCCTAACACACGGTAGATACGGCACATATTCAAAAGTGTGAATACAAACACAAATTCAGTGCAAGTATTGGGGAATTCAAATTTATGCGTACGTTTGTGTAATAATTTGTAAAATCCACCTAAAAAAGTTTTGGCATCTGCAAAATATTTTCCTATATATAAATATTCTGAACTCCGAATTGAAGAGTCCGTAAATAAATGGATTCACTGAACAGTTTATGAGATAAGACCGAAATCCAAAGTTGAGGGCAACCGATTGACACTCGGTAAAACTGTATACTTCATATCCGTCCTGAAATGAGAGCCATACAGATAAACTGAGGTAAGGCATAAAACTTAGTACAAAGAGAAGTGGAATAACAAACAGAATGACAATAGTCCTTTTGTGAATCGTTCCCATCGGTGACTGTACGCGTTGGCATCGAGATTGTTTCGGAGCGCAATTCAGTTGAGAGGAAGTCGGTCGTATGCTATTTTCTTGAAGCAAAGAGGCCGCAACCATGTCCTTTGATATATGTGATGGTTGAGGTACTCTGGAGGTACCTGCTGTACTGATGATAGAAACAGTTGGTGTTTCTTCATTGCATTCTGTTGAAGTACATTTTGAATTCATCGCGTTTGCCGAATGTATCTGATAGGGCCACGACGCTCTAGAATTCATCTGTGATCTCATCTCTTGAGAATGCATTTGAGTTGAGATTAAAACTGAGGCACTTTTAATTTTAGAAAGTTTAGTCTGCATCTTTGCCATTGTTTCGGCTGAGCAAGTGGCGCCTTCTGTTAATGAGGCATCCTGAGGTTCTAATAGCGTAATGCTTGAAACATGTTTACTCTGAGAAAAAGGGAGTTGTGTGTTATTTTCTTCACACAAGGGTGTTTTTGAAGCTAAGTTACTCGACGCGAGTCTAGCGTCAGCAACTCGTTGCATTCTAGTTGAATTATTCATTGCATCACTTAGCGTTTCATCTTTACCTTCTATTGAGATGCATTTTGAGCTATTTGGGTTTGAGGAACGTGGTTGATATGTCCATGACACTCTCTTATTCATCTTTCCAATCTCATGTGAATTACTTAGAGATAGGTTCGAAATCGCAACACTTATAGTCCTCGAGCATTTTGTCTGGATTCTTGAGGGCTTTCTTCTAAGTAAGGGACTATGGTCCTTGTTTGAGTCATCCTTAAGTTGCATGGTTTTGCTCGCAACATGTGTTGATTGAGAGAAAGACACCAGTGTGTCATTTTCTTGAAGCAAAGTTGGCTCCGAAACGAAGTCTGAGCGAAATGAATAATCCAAAGTTAGAATCAAGTGGCGACCTTCATTATCTGAGACACAACGAGGGTGAATTGATGTTTTGCTCGCAACATCGTTCAATAGAGAGGAAGAATGTCGAGTGTTATAAGTTTCAAACGAGGTAGCTTCCGAACTTAATTTCATTGACTTATATGTAAGGTCAGCAACCCGTAGCATTCTGGTTGAAATAATCATCGCATCAGACAATGTCTGATCAGTGCCATCCACTGATGTGTAATTCAATTTGTTTTCATTTTCAGGGCGCATTTGATAAGGCCACGATAATATTCTATTCCTCGATAAACCGATCTCGTTTGTTTTTGCACTGTATGAGTTTAAATTTGTAGCACTTTTAGTTCTATTGATCTCTCTTCTATACTTCAGAAGCGCGGATCGACATTCTCTTGCGTATGTAGAACCTTTAATATCCATTATTTCCTCATGATCCGAATAAGAATCAGTATTTATCTTATGTGACTAATCCAGTCTATCAATTGGATCTGCGATTTTATGCAAATTGTTATCTGCCGCATTCTGAAGGTCAGAATAACAGGTGATGGGCCTGGACACAGAGAAACACATAGATGTCAACGGTACATTTTGCCGTCGTCTTCGATAAGATATTTCAAACGTTGAAGAGCGTCTCTTAACATTGAGTAACTGTTTTACGATAAGAGCGTATATCATAAACAGGGTAACTGTCAGTGTCACAAAACAGATGGAATGAAGAATATGCAACGATCGTACATATAGAATGTTCGATTTTGATGTGCTTATCTGACAGACATATACAGTAATATTCATTTGAAGCGTTTTATTCATTTGATCAGTCACTTGCCCAACTTTATCTAATACAAACGCAGGCCACGAGAGAAGTGCGGATATAAAAGCACACACAATACATACAATAATCACTTGCTTTACGGAAAGCTGATTTTTTAGCGGCTGACAGATTCGTCTATATCTGTCGATTGCTAAGCTTACCAAGATCAAAGCAGACGCAATCGATGTGAAATAAGTTAGAAATCAAAGAATTTTGCAGGATGTCTGATCGTTAAAATCAAGAGATAGTATCGTAACCGCAAGGTCCATTGGCATACCTAGAACACACGTCAGCAGGTCAAATATTGTTAAAGCAACTATGAAACATGTGTTCGGTTTCGTCTTTGTCTTACACCGATAAAAGTACATAACCGTGGAATTACCAAATACCCCGACTATCATAAGGAAAATTACGTACACTATGACGGGTATCATCCTCACTTGCAACGCATTGGTGTTCTACTCGAACAGATCCGTCACTTCATTCCTAGAAAATGATGTTGATATAGTGGCACATCTTTGGCTATTTCAACAGACGTGTTTAACACACCCTTTAAGTAATCAATGTAAAAAAATCGAATGAACTGGTGTTGATGTTGACCATCATTTTACTGTCTTTCATTGGGAAATGTTATATTTTGTTATTGGGTAGCATCAGCGAATATATCCTTGGAGAATAATTCATGAAATTTGGACACTCCAATGTGTGTAGGTGTGTTTTGGATAGAAAATAACAATCATGCTTTAGGATTGCATTTCAACTAATGACTTATTATCACTTTAGAAAATTAAAATATCGCAAAAATACCGCTTGTTCAGTATTTATCTATATATCTACATCTATCCTCTCTCTCTCTCTCTCTCTCTCTCTCTCTCTCTCTCTCTCTCTCTATATATATATATATATATATATATATATATATATATAATGTGTGTGTGTGTGTGTGTGTGTGAGGTCATTTGTAGAAACATTATGTATCTGAGTTCTGATATATAATAGGATTTATTCATTTTCAAATGAGAATTAAAATGGAAATCATTGATGTCACAAAATATGCAAAAAATGTTTTGAAAAACGACTTGTAGTATTAAGATTAAAGTATTGAACTATTGCTTATTTTAATGCAGCCTCATATTTCGCCTTGTTGCTACTGTGTCCAACTTACCACATCTTCATCACAATATGATGACGAGGTTTATTCTCGAAAGATATTACAATCCATTATGATCTCCTTGCAATTGGTGAATGCCAAACTCCTTGATGTTGTTAGTTTGTATATGTGTATGTATTTGTGTGTGTATATCTTCCTTAAGGCTTATGTTACGTTATAATACAATGACACCGATAGGAGATAAAGACGAAGCCAACCAATCTTTTTTACACTTCCTTATCCAAAAGCTATTATTATCAAACTGTCTATGGGTCAATGCCTCTGGGTAAGGTGGGATGCGTAAGGAGACACTGGACCAGCCAGTATTTATGTGATTCCTTTTCTTCTCTATGTTTACGGGTTAAATTTCCAGAGATATTTTGCATCGTAAGTGCATTAGTTTTATACCTCCGTTTTTTCTAATCAGAGATAACTCGTTCAAAATGTTATCTGTTCAAACAAATCATTGTAGGATTTTACTTTTGCAGCCAAGAGTAGCTGCTTCTTGATAATGTCTAGGAGATCCAGCTTAGGAATAGATCTGGAAAACGTAATCAATATTTTCACTCAAGAAAGGGCCAGAATTGTATTTTCATTACCTAGACATAGATAAACGATACTGACTTTTTTCACAAGTTGCCAAACGATAGTGAAGTATACGTTTATTTTCAGATTGCTTATTACCATAATCTTAAACGAGGCTGTATCTAATTTTTCCCTTAAGGTTTGCTGGTTGCAAGAGCATTGCCCATCAAATATGCGCCAAAAAGTATGCCCTGGCCTCTCTTGACCATGCGAAAGGAAAGTTCCAACAATTTGCCCAATCCCGCTGTACAAAATATATAAGCCATTCCCGTGCTAAGTTCCCATCGGAGAATTTTAAAATGTGTTACAATTATACTATCATAGAGGTTAGAGAATTTTTAATTCGTATTCTACGGAGATTCGAAGCCAGGTCCGCACGCAAACGGCACCCATCGCCTTGCCTGCCCACACCAGCCCATATTCCATCACGACTAAGCACGCATCACCCAAAATGATGCGACTGAATCGGTGTTATACGCACTCGTGCGGAGCAGACACACTAATTAATTCTCATCTATCTACATAGTCATTCCAGGCTTTCCCTTCTGTCAGTCGTGTAAACATTAGGTATATCACAGACTTCTAAAATTAGAAATATGCCGCCGTCATGTGTCGAAGAATTCTTGCTTTTGACAGTGATGGTAGTGAAAAGTGAAAAGGAATGTTGTTCTCGCTCTTGGCTCATTAAACTGATATTCGTTCGCATATCATTCTGTTTATAATTTAAGATGAAGTTTGTATTAAAAGGGTTGAGCTGTTAAGCAATTTCGTTTCTCAGTTAAGTGTAAAGATTGTATTAAATTATATGAAAATGGAAAGATATATAACAACATCTTTATTAAAGCTATATGGTTTTATTGCTGGATCACGTCGTTTTGTCTGCATCATAAAATCTGGATCATGACTGGATGCTTCGTGCCTCGTTATGATCCATATATTCTGTCGCTGACTATTAGACATGGTCTTGCAATGAAGATCAAATTACAATATTTAATGGTATCTGAGTGAAGTACTTATGGGTCTATTTGTTTATTAACAGTTAGTGATTTGTTAATTTTCTATGTAAGGACCCTTACCTGGGAATAGATACAAAACGTATGTTTAAGTTAAAAACTTGACACAAGCAGACACGTATTTAGTTGAATTTGAAATTCATGGGCTATAGAAGCTAAATATTTAAATATTTCATAAACGAAGAGCCTTAAAGAAGAACAACATTTTTATGTGTGCAAACCTCTCCTGTGCCTCAGTTAAATGACACACACACACACACACACACACACACACACACACACACACACAGATATGACAAAGCACGGTGCAGTTCGTTACAAAATATGACTATTCTTTTACAATCCGTCAGTACTAAAATGTCGCAATCTGGGGTAAAAAATGATTGATATCAATGGGAAATTAATATAACATATTTGAAAAATGACACTTATGAGTCAATGGGAAATGTAATGTTAAAGTACATTCACTAACCTATACGCAATTTGGACTGACGAACACCCGGTGATCTACGGACCAGCGCCCACTACAACTAACCAACGAAAAGGGTTAGAATATATACACACGTATACTGTAACAGAAATGGTAGGATTTAAAAGAAGGAGGATGAAATAGAACTGAAACCCCATATGTAAATAAAAGTAAATCCCTACTACCTAGCTTTCCTACAACACCAATATAAACTAAACTACCGCCTGCTCCCACCTTTATAATCACTATAGTTCTAGCAGTGAAGTGAAAAGACAAAAGGGGGAAGAATATACACACGATACACACAAACCTGCTTATATTCTATTACATGCAATGATGGAAGCATTCACACATTATGCACTCAATCATACTATCCAATTATCACATACGGAAGTACGATATGGGCTTAAGTTTCAGTTGCAACAAGAAATAGATATACATGTATGAAAACAACCAAATATTGGCAATAACTGTGCAGTATTCCTGTTTCTGTGAGAACTGAGTGGCGTTGAAAAGGTCCATCGGTTGTTGTTTTATGAGTATTGATGTTATCGATATCCAGGACAACTATACTCCTTTCCCCAGCAGGAACAAATCAGGCCAAAGTCATGGTTTCTTTGCTGACCGAGACAGACAGTCTAAAGTTAGGACTGTCTGCCTCCAACTCCAAGTCCTATACGTGTGGAAGAACGGGTAATTCTGGTTTCTGCTTCCTCAGATTGTTTTTCTCTGCTCTTTCCCCCTTGTTCAAACCCCTGTTGCACCTTTGATCAATTTTGTTTGAAGCGTAGCAATTATACCCCTCTCTTCTATTTCACACGTGCCTTCTTGTTCTCTGCTAACTCTCTTTTAATTACCCAGTTATCCCCATCAATCAAATTTTGTGTGAGATTATTCCCCATCTGTAAGGAGATCATTTCCCACTGCAGATGTCCTGCATTGGGTGTAATAGTCTTTTACCAGACACAAGGAATTCTCCACTCTGTCGAAATAAGAGTGTGCATCACTCAACTGTCCAGTTTTGACTTGCTGTCTCATTCTTCTTTCTTTCTTTTGCACAGGATAGACGATGACTGACAAGTTCGGTGAACGCATCGAATTATATTTTAAGTGCTGAAATGAAGGAAGATATTTATCTGAGATGAAACGTGGATGCGTGCGATCGAATACACCCTCATAGAAAATTTGAAACACCGACAGAAATATAACGGAAAGGTTAAATGAAACAATGGTTAGTGCTGCTGGAAAAACAAGTCAAAATCATATTTTGAAAATACATTTGTGATAAGAAGAGAGAGAGAGAGAGAGAGAGAGAGAGAGAGAGAGAGAGAGAGAGGATTAGGACCAGTATGTTTCCCTTCATGCACAACGACACATACAAAAGCAAGTTTCAAATATGAATGTATTTCCAAAGTTGACAACGTTGTGAAGAAAGTCTAGACTTATAATGATTTGGTACAGTGTCATCATGTCTTCGATTGTCAGCATATTTTCATCTAATGAACACATGTAGCCATAATTATCACAAACCACATTTCTGTTGCTACAGTTCTGCTAGTTAAATCACTTCCAGACCAAGTCAGTAAATGCTCTAATGGGAACCCAAGACTGTGCTCATGGAGGAATGAACACACTATTGTACACACTCCATTAAATCTGCTCTATGCAATGTCACACTTCTGCAATGAATGGATACAACATTGTTTCCAATATAGTTTATGCTATCGTTTTCAAGATTAGGGAATCTATATAATCAAACAATTCCATGCTGTGGTCCTTTGGAAAGGTAACGACTACCATGTCTTCCTAATATCGCTAGTTCTGTATCTTGGATAAAGAAACAGTTCATTTAGACGCTCAAACAATACTCACACATAGTATCGATAGTTAAATACCTTTCAAATTAGAAATTGGTATTTGCTAAGTACAGAGAAATGTTGATAATTCTTCCGTAATTTACCCTGGAATCAAACCATGGTAATGCTTCTTTGAGAGTGACTGCCAAGAGATGCAAACGTGCAGTGCGAGTCAGTTTCGCTAGAAAATGAAATTGACAGGAAAAGATATATACGATGTTAGGAAAACGTTTTTATTTTTGTTTCTTATGTGTATTTTTAAACAGGCGATAATACTTCCTCATATTTCATTTTGTTGTAATGATATTCAGATCCTTTACAACGTCCGACTAGGTAATGAGTGTATATGTATATATCTTTGTAAGGCTTCCGGCTATATGACACGTTTTAGTACAATGGCGCTTTTATCGCCATCCTCTCCCTGTATATATACCTACGAGATTGGGTGAGATAGGGGATGTAAGTATGACAACGTTGGGTTAGCCAGTGGATAAATGCCTCCTTTTCATCTCTATGGTTACAGATTAAATCTCCAGATATAGTTTCTGTCGGTTGTACATTATATTTCTAATCCAGAGATAACTGGTACAAAATGTTATCTTTACAAACGGATTATTGTATGATATTGTTATCCCAGCCTAGTGAACATTCTTCTTTATAAACTTATAGGCCCCATCATTCTAATATATATGGCAAGTGTAACCATCTTTTTTCAGTCAAAAAAGTCGGGATTGTGCTGTCATTAACTAGAAGTAGATACACGATGCTGATATTTTTTTTCACATTTCGTATCATTATCTCAAACGAGACTGGATCTGTTTTCTCCCCATTAAGGTTTGTGTGTTAAAGTAGCCATGCCCCTCAAATATATACAGTGAGAAAAACTCTGCCGTAGCAACACTTGATATGCAAAAGGAGGTGGGTAGTGGTACTCCTACTTACCAACAAGAAGGGTTAGAATAAATACACCCTTATATACTATTACACCAATGGTAGAATGTAAATGGAGGATGAAATAGAAGTGAAACCACTTTTATAAAGACAACTAAATCCGGCAAATACCACTAATGCCCTTACAATACTCATATAAACAAAACTACCACCCTGATAATCTCTATATAATCCCTTAACCCTGGGAGTGACGTTGAAGGAGAGAGAAGCGCAGGAACATAGCACTATACACACAAACAAACTTATATATTATCACACACAAGGATGGAGTGCTCTCACACTCTGCACGCAAATATACTATCCCTATACGCTAGTGGAGTATAGGTTTAGGTTTCAGTTGATAATAGACAAGGACGTACATGTATTTAATAACCGAAATTTCGGTTTCTGAGAGAATTGGGTGGTGTTGAAAAGTCCGTTTGTTGCCTTCCTAGGATCATTGATGTCGTCGATATCCATGAAAACTTCACATACCGCGCCAGTAGGGGAAAATCTGACCAATGTCAGTGTTGCTTTCTGAAAGAGACAGAGGGCCTAAAATTTGGTCCATCTGCCTCCAACTGGCGGAAAAATTGGATAGTCCTGGTTTCTGCTGCCTTTGCTTATCTCTCATTGCTTCTTCCTCCTTTGCTGCAGCCTCCGTTGCATCCTTTATGAGTTTTCTATGAATATTAGTAGTTCATTTTCACTCCTCTCTTGCACATGTGCCTTCTTCTCCTTTGCCCATGTCATTTCAATTTTCTGGTTATCCCCATCAATCACACCTTGTGTGGGATTATTCCACAGCTATAACACGATCATCTCCTACTGCAGATATCCTGAGTCTCAGTAATAACTTTTTACCAGACACATGAGATTCATCACGTTTCTGAAACAGGAAAGTGCATCCATCACCTGCCGAGTTTTGACTTGCTGTCTCAATTTTCGTTTTTCTTATCTTCTGACAAAGATAGGATAAATGGTAAAGCTGATACGATACGATGCTAATTTTAATTAAGGTTACTTTCGACCTGGGGCATGTGAGACCAATTTATTCCCACAAGGTGGGATTTTTAATTGGTCGAGTGAAAAGGAATAAGAGCCACTCACCACTCGCGTTTATTTACGCAGAGCGTACTACTTAATTGCCATATCTAATCTCGGCAATGGAGGGAGGGCGGTGGCTGTGTAGCCACATACTGCCACTACAGGTGCTCCCAACATCCAGGGAGTTTACGGTAGTCTAAAAATGTCGTCTTTGCAAGTTCTGAATAAGTGTCTGTGGTGTTTTATAGAGCAAAAGGATCAAGAGATACAGCTGGCTGAGTTGGTCTATGAGGTAAATTTATTTTGACTTGCTGAAGCATTGTTGTAAAGTGTGCGCTAATTGGGAGCCTATATATAATTATGAGTTTAGTTCCGCCTTCTGCCGTGGCCATGATGGCTTGGGTTTTGGCCATCCTATTTAATTAGTTTGGGGTTTACCAGGTATCGTTGCCGTATTGTAGAGCGGGGCAGGATGAGTTTAAGATCACCTTATTGAGCTAAATTAGGGCCTAATTTGCATGTATCATATTTAGGTGTGATTCCAGAGAGTGCAACCTTATGGCTTGGGTTATAGCCACTTTATATTGTCTAGTTACGTTTTAATAGAATAGACGCACACAGACCGTTTGGAAGTTGATAGTACTAAAGGTATAGATGTTAGTATCGTATATACCTACATTAAGTCTTGCTGTTGTCATAGGTTTCTGAGAAACTGTAACTCAGTTAACCTACAGATTTGGTTCATATGTTACCTGTTGGCATTGCTAACTACATTGTCCAATTATTTTACATTGCTCTCCGGCTAATTTGTAAGTTGTTACTAGACGATTTGTGGCCTGCTATTTCACATTACCTAAACACTTGGCGACTTGATGGACCTGTTACTTGTTGACACTGCTAGCTATTTTGACCTGCTGTTTTATATTGCCTTATTGTCAATGTTTTGTATGCTATTAGGAGTTTTGAAACCTGTTACTTTACATTGGCTGTGATCTAAATGGACTTTGACCCACGCGTTGAATGGGCAGGGCATACTTTCACAACTGTTGTAGGTTCCCCCACGCGCACAGGAGATGCAAGGCCCGAATGGCCCGAAGCTAGCTTTCCATATATCGGTAATTCGGCTTCACTGCCCCACCTTCAGAGCCATATCGCAACTAATTCCATTTGGTTTGTGCCACGGGGATTTCGGTAGTCTATCCTTCACCATACTTGTCAATGCCTTTTAGGAATGCAGTGATATTAATACATGTTGTTGTGTTATTTCTGTTCTTGTTTTTCCTGTTTGAATTCTGTTGATGAACATCTGGTCACTGTGTGATGTTTTATTTGGGGCTAAATATCTTTTGGATATTGAATAGTTTTTGCCCTTTGTTACGCTTCTCCCATTCCTGTTGCCACTTGATATCAATTTTATTTCTGATCTGACTGTAGATTTCTTGTATACTACAGATTGGTCAATCTGGTGTGGGTTAGTTATTTTAGTTATTTTTTCCTTTGCCTTTAGGTCTTCCCTTTCATTTCCAAATAGGTTAATGTATAATGGGACCCACACAAATTCGACTGTTTGTCTGTTAGTCTTAATTATTTTGATTAGTAGCATGGCATCTCTTAAATAATATCTCTATAGTCGAATTTCCTGACTCAAAGGAGTTAAGGACGGTTAACGACTCGCTGAAGATAATGTTCTTTGTTGTATGTTGGTTTTTGATCCAATGGAGGGCTTCAATAATCGCCAAAAATTCTGCTGTGTATATTGAGCACCTATCCAGTAGTCTGTCTTCTTATGCGATGTTTCTATCTGGGATGTCTGTTGCTGGTGCATTTTTATTCAATTATGATGATTTGAATCCATACAGATAAAATTTGGTATGGTTTCGCTATTTGTTGTTTAGTATTAACTTAATTTCTGAAATTAATTCTATCAGTTTTCGTGCTTTGACTATATCGTTAATGCATGAAAGTTGATACTGGAGTTCTGATTTCTCTATGGTGACGGATCAGGATATCTTCTTGGTTCAGCTTGTAGGTTGCAGAGGCTATATCTTTGGATAGTTCACGTATTATTTTCCCTCCGGGTGGATTAGGTACCAGTTATTGGTTAAAATGTTTGTTGCATTTGTCAATCATCTCTCTAGTTGGCTGAGATTTAATGTGAACAGATACCCTGGTAGCGTATCTTAGCCTTTGTTCTTTCTGTCGAAGAAGTGCTGGTCATTACCCTGTTAGTATCTGCAGGTCTTATTTTGATGTATGTTTTAGATTTCCGGTACATATTCTGGTATCAAGTTTCTTCAACTCCGTTTGATTTGCTGTTGCGTAAAAGTGACATACATAGTCAATTTCGGATCTAATTAAAGCTCTATATAGCATAAGAGATTTGTCTTGGCCTGCTAACCAGTTCGTTCCTTTCATATTTCTAAGTAAATTTAGGTCTTAATATCATCTTTTTGTTAGTTCTTTAATGTGTGACTTCATCGTGCACTATTCCTAAATATCTTGTTCTTCGACAAAGGTGATAGTGATGCTTTGAAGAAAAAGAGTCGGGTAAACGTTTTCTCTTATGCTATGTTGAGGAAACAACATTTCTACTATTTTGCTATTTGATATTTTAAAGGCCCGTTTGTCTGCCCATTTGGCAATTACCACTTTCGTCAGGAAATTGTGAGAGGTCTACTTTGGTGGGGTTGTCAGATTTTTCGAGACCATCTATCATAATGTTCAATAATGTGAGGCGACGTGAACAGCCATGGCTCGCAAAAGCTGGGCATTATTCAACTCGTTTCATACATTCAATATTAAATTGTTACCCATTTGAGATCCTCTATGTAACAAACGCAAAGCTTTTCTGATTATCTACGGCTTACAGATTGATAAGATTAAAATGATACGAGAGTCAGTTTGTTTTGGGGAATGAACGTATGTTGCTATACTAATCTACTCGCTTTGGAAATGGTAAAAGCATTCGTTACGTGATTCAGAAATACATGGAAAATTTGACAACATCGTAAAATGTCCACATGGGATAAACACTATTTCTTTACCTCTCCTTGATAAAAAATAGTTTGAAGAATTGTCATGGCAACAAGCGTAGACTGTTTCTAGGGGGTCTGTTCGGATACCGTCAAGATCGTAGTTATAGATTCATGAGGGAGCACGAAGCGTTGATATAAATGGTCATTGAACAAATGTGTAAAAACACAATGTCAAAGAATCACTAAGATAAGAGATACAAAATGCAGAGATAAACGTAAATATACCTGGTCATGGAATTGGAACATGATATTCAGAGTGTCCGAAGAAAATGAAAATTAAAAAGAAAAAACTGAGGAGCGTACAAAAGCAGAAGACACTAAAGAAAAACCCGTTCAAATGGAAGAGTTCTAAAAAGCTATAAAAATAATAATAATAAAACAACAAAACAGTAGAAGTAGGAGAAGAAAACAACAAATAAAACAAATCCATCCCTTGAAGAAATTCAAAAATCAAGACACACAGGGGACAACAGCAGATGAAGAAAAAGAGCCCAGTTCTGGCGAGGAAATGGAAAAAAGACAGTAAAAAATGAAGCAAAATTGACTTGTGTGATATGTTTTCAAATTTCATTACGATTCGCATTCGAGAAAATATTCCAACACTTAAGGGCATCTACGGCTTCGGTTATTTTTCATTTAAGTGTTGATATTCAAACACAGACGCACACGTTTGTTTGATTGCATTTGTTTGATTTGGTAATCATTTTACCAATATCACTATGCCAAGAGATCTAGATAGTTTTGTAAAAGATTATTGGATTTTGAAAAAATATGGACTTGACACCACCAGCAGAAGCTGCTTTAAACTTTGTCCACGTCCAAGTTCTATTGTAGTAGTGACTGCTGGCGTCTCAGTTGTGCCTGCCGTTGTAGTCGTGTACGGTTTAGAAATCTTGGATTATGAAGGAGTCTTTCTCTTAGTTTCGCCAAAGAAATTTCATAGATTTCTCTCAGGTGTTTCAATTTTGTGTCCCGTAACAAATTTCCAGTTTTGTTTTCAATCCCTTTTTCATATCACTCTTCAAAGGTTTCATATCTTCATGCTTTCTCTTTCTCTATTCTTGTTCTTAAGCAAATGTATGTTCTTCTTTTCAACTCTGCAAAAGGGATTTCTAGCTATTCCTTCTTTTCTTTTTAAATCATCATAGGATTTCCAAATGGCAGACCAAAATTCAAGTCACTCTTCTCTGGAATAATACTTGCTACAGCAGCAGTAGTCATAATACCACTCTGAGTATAAAAATTTTCTACTGCAGGTCGATCTCAACTAAACGTCTTCATTTCAGTCATGTGTATTATTCTTGAACTGTTCAGTGTAAATCGTTGGAACCCATCCCCCCCCCCTCTCTCTCTCTCTCTCTCTCTCTCTCTCTCTCTCTCTCTCTCTCTCACTGTCTCCAAACAATTGAGAGAGGAACGCAGCATAATTTTTCTTTTTTATCTAGTAATGGTAGTCTGGGTAAAATACATAAATTACTAGTTCTTTGCGAGCTATTTTACCAACACGGGGCCATGTTCAGTTCTTAATCGTACATATCTGGGTTCCACCGACTTTCAGGTCCTAAGTTAGCTTCGGACAGTTTCTCAGATTACTGATTCTAAACAATTGGCTTTTCAAAGATTGTTTTGTTGACCATTTTGTTTTGAGCAGATATTAATTGTGATTACTACAGCTCGTTTAATTCATTTGAGAGGTGTGTTTGAAAATAAAGGCACTCGTCTCATTAAAAGCGTGGCTGATATTAAGAAATTGAAGGACCCACACGCAATGTTTATGACCTGTTGTTTACGTGATAATTACAGGAGAGAGATACATAATTACTTCTTGGCATACGATTAAATGGACGAAAATAATTGCTTGCAAGAATTCTCTCTCTCTCTTTC
>JAECUM010031803.1:0-20927 GCA_016617855.1 Megalonaias nervosa
TATATCCCTCAGGTGGTCTAAGTGGTTAAAGCGTCCGCCTCGGATGCGGAAGTTGCGGATTCGAACCCCGGTCTAGTTATACCAAAGATTTATAAAAATGGTACAAACAGACATATTTCATTTCTCTATCATTCGTACAGAGTACACTTAACACTAAAAGCACATGTGACGATCCATGATTTTTAATAAAGCATATTCCGTCAGTTGACTTACTGGTAGTACTGAATAACTTCGTACTGTAGTTTATATCTCTCTTAACTGTTCCTCATTTTCTTAGTCAGAGGTTAGTGATAGGAATGGTAGGCCTGGTGTCAGGGTAATGTGACTGGGAGGGACATGATGCTACATGTCTGCGACATGATGACCCAGTGCTACACATCACTATAAACTGCCACACTGCAGACATCGTAGCGATATGATTAAAATTGTTACAGCTATGTTAAAAATCTAAATCACAAATAGGTTTCATGAAAAGCTAAGCTGGTGATGCCATTCACATGTAGAATTTAATATCTATGTTTGTAACAAGATACATGTGCGATAAACGAAGTAAACAACTCGAATATGAAAACTCACTGTTTGTTTCATCACAAAGTCTCATTGTATACTGGTGATGAAAACTGTTAAGGTGAAAAAGTCTATATGCTGCATATTGATAAAAAATATTACAATCTGGAAAAATTGTATGGAGGTATCGAATTTTATATTATATTAACGTTGCTATTGCTGTTGTTATTGTTCAGGGACTTATAAACTACTCTGTCCCCCTGATTTGTTTTCTCGTCATTATGAACTGATTGACAGCTGGAGTTGACTGTATAAAGAAACCTGCGTAAATTGGCGACGATCGGGACGAAAATGTAGTACAGATACGATAGTGAACTCAAATACCCATTGCCAATTCAAACTGAAGGAATGTAAAAAAGAGTACATGTTGCAGGCCAGTCTTTAAATTGGTACTTTCTCCATTTTTTAATTGCAGTTCCCATGAAACTGCTTTTCACCTTGATACTGAATTTATCCTTTCATAGCTATGCTGTTACATAATCTTGATCTTTCAATTTTCTCATTTTTCCATCGCGTGTACGTATTTCATAAAACATTACGAAATAAAATGAAGTTGACTTTGCCTCTTAGCAAACTACGAACATTCTAACAGAATGTGTTAAAGGATTTTAGATAAGTTCGTCCGACTTCCGTTACGTGTGAATGTATTCTGTTTCCGTTACGTGTTAATGTATCCATTCCTGTTTAAGTTATGTGTTAATGCTTTATGTTTCCCTTACATGTTAATGCATTTTATTTCCGTTACGTGTTAATGTATCCATTCCTGTTTCCGTTGAATGTTAATGTATCCCGTTTCAAACATTAATTACAGTATAACAGTTCTGAAATCAAACATGTCTAATTCATTCTGTTTTTTTGTTTTTTTGTTTTTTTTAAGGTCTGCATAGGATCCTCAGTATTCCCTATATCGTAAGTAAAATCTTGACTCGTGACTAAACATTCAACCGAATCTCCAAATACCAGAAAAGCACAACACTTTATACTTTCCAATAAATTATCTACGTAAAAGTGTCGCTTTTGGATACAAAATTGGGGTGGCTCTAGTTTAAAATTTGCCATAACTTACTGAGTATAATTTTTTAAAATTCAAAATTGGATTGTAGCTGATAAAAGATATTCTTTCTGTAATAGTGAGGAAGAAACGATGAAACATTTTTTCTTTTTTTTTGCAACTGTTTTGTTGTGAAACGTTTGTGGGGTCGGGTTTTATATTTTTGTAGAACTGAGATTTGAGTGAATTTAGAGATTTCTGAAAATCTAATTTTACTTGCAGATTTAAATGAATCTTGCAAAGTCAAATTTTGTAAATCTAATACTATTATTAACAAAATATATTACATTTAGATCGAAATTAAACAACTAAACCTGCAAGACCTCTATTTGATTTGACATTTTATTTTAAATTTGAAACTAATAAGTCTGATCTGGGAGATCTAAAAGTCCAAAAGTTATTTTCCAAATGGATTCATGTAAAAACATTTTATAGGGAAATATAGTAGTGGCTATAAAAGTGGAATAATGTGATCACTAACAGAAGTGTTGACTGTCTATCTCGTATTTGGATGCAGGTATGTATGAACATATATGCATATGTATGTGTGTATATATAAATGTGTAAGCATGTGTATATGAATGGGGTTTTGGTACATGAGTATGATTGTATATACATGCTCTCATGAGTAGATATTGCTAACATTTTCATACATATTGATATGTTATCTTGACATTATTAATGCTAACTATCTCACTAGTTTCCATCTTCTCTATGACCTTCTTTCTTTTTATCTCCTCCTTGCTTGTCTTATGGTTGACATAATTTATCAAGATACATGTATTACATGCGTGTATTATTTATGTAAAAAAAAAATTATTTTAAAAAAAAAATAATTGCTTCCAATCGTTGACTAAATTTTTGTTTTGGAAAACGTATCAGGTCCCGCCCCTCGAGAAGAAACTACCTCATCAACCTAAAAATAGCCAAACTGTGACCTCTTTGCAGAAAGCTCTGAAAACTCACCTTTTCTGCAGTGAACAGACTTAAGCTATTTTCTCCTGTATTTCTTAAGCATTTTGTCTTAGTATGTGGTATTTTCCATTTATACATCTATCCAGACTATAATAATACAGAGCCTGAAATGCGTAAACCCTGTGTTCATAAATTCACACATGATCTAAATCTTAAATTTGGATTACATTTATTTTTGTGAGGCTTGGTTTAAACAGTTTTTATTTAGGCTTGAAAATGGGTTGGTGTTTTTGGTGACTGCCTGTCAGTTATACTATCACTGGTTATCAAATACGTAACTTGGGCTGCAAATGAAGAGCAGACTTGGTTTACATATTCATATATGTCTGCTACAGCGGTATATATCTCATAATTGAGATGGTTAAAGGATAACTAAAATCAAATCAATTTGTCATAATACAAGTGAACTTTAAACATGCATTAGACCCATATTGATTGTTCAAGACGTCTTGTCATGAGAAAATATTGCAAATTGCTCGTTGCGGTCAAACATGAATGTAGAAAACGGTGTTGGGGTAGTGTTGGTTCAGTGTAAAAACTATCATGTTGAAGAGGAATTAACCTGAATGCCTTAATTAAATTTTGACACGTATGCTTTCCGCAAAGATCATTAGTTAGTTTTTATTTGTATCGTCAATATTGAAAATATTCTCATTTTTCTGCTAATCTGTCTCAGTCCGGCGAGATCATAAGAAATCGTATAATTGTTCAATCTTCATAAATCTCATTCACTGTGCTAAAATTCATTGCCTTATTAACCTCATTAGCCTGAATCTGTCATATTAAGATATCAAAAACATTACACTTCTTATAGATTTTAGAGTGTTATGTATATTTAATTTAATTATTTGTTTGTTAGTTTTAAATTTTTTAATTCAATTACATACTATTATAATGTAATATTGTGTACTGGACTTGATCTTATCCAAAATTGAGTTCAGTTCTGTTTGACCTGATTGACATTTTTAAAAAAAAAATTCATTGACGTAAACAACTAATACTAGAAAACACTGTATATAGTTGCTGACCCTCGTTTCAAAATCAATGACATTTTTGGTAAACAACTTTTTTAGAGTAAGAATCATCAAGTTAAGTCAAGGTCATACCTGGATTACGTGACAAGAAGCATGTATCAATTGTTACAAACTTCTTTTTTTTTCTATAAGAATGAAGTTTTGACCCTCGTCCGGGAATCTGTTTTGCGTCTTAGGTAGTCGTTTAAACTGTTGTTTCTGATAGAAGTTTGTGAGTTGGGCTTAAAGACTTGACACGTTAAGTTGTTATTATCCTGTGACCAGTTTGGGATGAATTTTTATTTTCTTCAATTTATTGAATTTAAGTGATTCTTTTCCCTGGAAATACATAAGTGCTCTGACAAAATTCTTGGATAAAGACATTTATTGGAAGTTATACTGAATTCAAAACTGGAATAATATTTTCTGTGATTCAACAAAGGACTGTTGACACAGCAGCACTTCATTGACCACAACAGACATTGCCTTCCATTTTGGATTTCATCGGGACTCGAACTCAGTTTCATTCAGGACCTTTTAATACTAGGATTTCTATTTTTTAATTCTTGGATTATATTTGGATTTAATTCGTAAAACCGTAACGTCATCGCCTTCAATTTTAAATCGCTTTGGGACTTGAACTGAATTTTATTCAGGACTTTCTATCACTAGAACTTTTGTCTATAATTCTAATTCTTGGATTATTTTTAGATTTAATTCGCAGAACCGTCAGTTCTTTTTTTCTTATTTTTTACTTTGTATTCTAGGGAAATAAATTATTTGTTAAATTTACAAAGCTTGTTGTCTTCACTCTTTTCTGTTACTTATTTTAGGAGCAGAGACTCGTAACAGAAAATTGGATGCTCGTCCTTGCGATACGAATTTTGCTAAAATAATTCAGAAAACTTTTTTTTTTGAAATTTAAATTCCCCTAGTTTCAGAAATTTTTAAAATCCCAAGTATTATTTTACATTTTAGAAATCTTTAGTGAAATCAGCAATGCTTTTACAATGTCATCAAAAGTGGAGATCTTTATTTCAAATCCAACCCAGGAGCAGTTAGACTCTTTGAAAAAGATGAATTGCTTCAACTTGCCAGAAAATATGATCTTTCTGAGGCAAAAGCTTCTTTAACGAAGCAAGAAATAAAAAATATTTCGGTCCAATATTTGGTGGAAAAGAATGTTTTGGATAAAAGTGCTTTGGTTTTGATCAGTAAGTCTGTATCTGACTCAAACATAAAAGTACTGGAGTTAAAATTAAAATACAAGATGGAATTAGAGTTAAGAAGGCTTGAACTTCAGAAAGATAAAGAGGAAAAACAAATGCAAATGCAATTAGATAAGGAGGAAAGAGAGTGGAGAACGCAATTGGAGAAAGACGAGGAGCAAATATAATTAGATAAGAAGGAAAGAGAGAGGAAAATACTACTGGAGAAAGAGGAGAGAGAGAGAGAGAGAGAGAGAGAGAGAGAGAGAGAGAGAGAGAGAGAGAGAGAGAGAGAGAGAGAGAACAAATGCAGTTACAGAAAGAAGAGAAACAAATGCAATTAGACAAGGAGGAGAGAGAGAAACAAATGCAGTTGCAATTGGAGAAAGAGGAGAGAGAGAGAGAGAGACAGACAGACAGACAGATAGACAGATAGACAGACAGACAGATGCAAATGCAAAGAGAAAAGGAAGAAAGGGAATATCAATTTAGATTAAGAGAATAAGAGCTGGCAAGTGAAAAGCACATCCCTACTTTACATACAAATTCAAGTTTTGATGTTACTAAGAATATTAGGTTAGTGCCCCCTTTTAGAGAAAAAGAAGCAGACAAATATTTTCCTCATTTTGAAAAAATTGCTGAAAATTCGAAATGGCCAAGGGAGCATTCGACTCTATTATTACAGAGTGCACTTTCTGGCAAAGCCCGATACATATATGCTTCCCTATCAGTACATGTGCTGATTATAATGTGGTTAAGGAATGCATTTTAAAGGGTAATGAGTTAGTCCCTGAGGTTTATCGGCAAAAACTCAGGAACTATCAAACAGTAGCTGGACAAACTCATGTCGAATTTGCAAGAGGAAAAAGAGTAGTTATTTGATAGGTGGTATATTGACAAGAAAGTTGATCAAGATTATGAAAATCTAAGACAACTCGTATTACTTGACAAGTTCAAGAATTGTGTCCATAGTGACATTAAGACTTATCTCGATGAGCATAAGGTAGAAACCTTGGAAAATGCTACTCGTACTGCTGACGAGTATTCCTTGGCTCATAAAGTTTCTTCTGTAAGTCTTCTACTCAGAAGTCTTCTGGCAAAACAGTATTTCTGCCTAATACGAGCCCTCCTAAATTTGAATCTGGCACAACGTTTAGAAATCAAGTTTCTGATAAGATCGGTCAGAAATCCTTAACTCTTCCTACGTGTACCTATTGAAAGAAGAAATGACACGTTATTTCTGATTGCTACAAATTAAAACATAGGCATCAGAATCAAGACAGACCTATTCCAAATACTCTTATTTCTAAGAGGTTAAGGTCATGGTCATGTATTGAAAGCAATACATTCGTTGGGTCTAATAAACCCCAGTCTGATTTTATTATGGAGCATTATAAACCATTCATGTCAAAGGGTTCTATATCACTCTTGGGTGAAACAGCCAATCCCATCTCTATTAAAATTTTAAGGGATACAGGAGCTTCTCAGAGTCTTTTATTATCAGGTACTTTGCCTTCTTCTGAGAAGTCTTCTTCTAATGAGAGTGTTCTTATTCAGGGATTAGAGTGCGGCTTTGTTAATGTTCCTCTCCATTCTGTAAATTTGTCATCAGACTTAGTCTTAGGACATGTGACAGTCGGAATGTGTATAATTTACCCAATGAGGGCATTCATTTATTACTAGGCAATGACCTAGCTGGAGATAAGGTTGTCGTTAATCCACTTGTAACTGACAAGCCTTATTTGGATCAGAAAGTCGATCCTATTGAAAAAGAATACCATGATTTATACCCAGCTTGTGCAATTACTAGAGCTATGGCAAAGAAAGCTCTTGAGAATGACGTTGATCAAGAAAGTATTTCTTTAGCTGACACATGTATTGGTCAGGCTTTTGATGAGGTCCTTGTTTGGATCAATCAAAGGGTAGTGATCACAGTGACCCATTTTAAATATTCATTCTCTTTATTCTAATCAGGGTGACAAACGACATTCACTTGTCGTCAAATAGGAAAGAGATCCTGAGATCTCCTGTTTGTTTCAAATGGCCATTAGTGAAACTGGAACCACAGAAGTACGTGTCTGTTATTTCATTAAAAAGGGGATTCTTATGAGAAAACGGAGACCTTCCGAGGTACCTGCTGGTGGCGAATGGTCAGTAAACTATCAAATTGTAGTTCCAAAATGGTACACTGGAAATTCTTAGTGTTGCCCATGTCACCCCTTTGGCTGGTCATTTAGGGATTAATAAGACTTATCACAAGATATTGAATCACTTTTTGTGGCCGAAAATGAAAAGTGTTGCTTGTAAATACTGCAGATCTTGTCACACTTGTCAAATGGTAGGAAAACCCAATCAGATGATACCTAAGGCTCATCTGCAACCTCTTCCTGCATTTGACGAAGCATTTAGCAGAATAATGGTAGATTGTGTTGGTCCCTTACCTAACACCAAGTCAGGTAACCAATACTTGTTGATCATTATGTGTGCGTCAACAAGATTCCCAGAGGCAATTCCTTTGAGGAATATTAAAACTAAAACAATAGTAAAAGCTTTGATAAAGTATTTTTTTATATATTCTTTTTGGCTTCCCAAATTTACCCAATCTGATCAAGGGTCAAATGTTATGTCTGGAATTTTCCAACTAGTTATGGTGATAGCGTTCTGTCTCTCTTGCTCATTCTTCCACATTTTCTTCAGATTAGGTATTACAGCCCTTACAAAGTTAAGAAGAAAATGTGTGAGTTAAATTATAGTAATAATACTCCTGGAATGTAAATAAATTAAAGGAGTACCAGTATGTTGAGAGATATAGCCAAGTTAATCATGTAATAAATTTAGTTGTACATATCCCACTCGGTGAGGATTTAAGCGAAGGATTTTGGAGTGACAAATCATCGGAATTCAGAAATTATGAATAATCTGGACCAGAAACTTTCACATTTGCAACAACAAGAAAGAAATGAACTTAAACAGTAATACTTGAATATGAGCACTTATTTCCAAATGTTCCTACAAGAACAAACAAAATCTACCATGACGTTGAAATTGTAAATTCCAAACCTGTGAAACAGCACCCATACAGGATGAACCCTCTCAAACAGGAATGCTTGAAAAAAGAAATTCAGTATTTGGTGGAAAATGATTTCATAGAACCCAGTAAAAGTGGCTAGAGTTCACCATGTATACGTGTTCTGAAACCAGATAAAACTTTTCGCATGGGCACTGATTATAGGAAGGTGAACAGTGTGACTAAAACGGAATCATTTCCATTACCAGGAATCGATGACTGCACTGACAAAATTGGAAATGCCAAGTATGTCACCAAATTTGACTTTCTGAAACGATTTTGGCAACTTCCACTGACGGAAAGGGCAAAGGAAATTTCGGCATTTGTGACCCCAGATGGAGTTTATCAGTATAAACTGATGCCCTTTGGGATGATGGGTTCGCCTAGTACTTTTCAGCGGTTAATAAACATGATTACATCTGGTCTAGATAACTGTGATGCTTACATCGATGATGGCATGATCTACAATGACACATCGCAAGAGCATTTAGCGACAATTCCGAAATTCTTTGACAGACCCACAGATGTAAGTTTGACAATTAATTTATCGAAAAGTGAGTTTTGACATGCTTGTGTAACATTTATATGACTTATCGTGGGACATGTACAAGTTAAACCTATAGATGCTAAGGTCAAGGCTATTTCTGAATTCCCTGTGCTTATCAGTAAAAAGCAACTGATGCAATTTTTTGGTATGGCTGAATACTATCGGAAGATGTATTAAAATTTTTCCATTATTGCTGAACCCCTGAAAAACTTTATTGAGCAAGAAAACCAAGTTTCTTTGGTCTGAAAAATGTCAGGAGGCTTTTGATAACTTAAAGGCCATACTTAAGAGTGCACCAGTTCTTACAGCTAAAAGTTTCAGCCTATCATTTAAACTGTCTGTTGATGCGAGTGATGTTGGGGTTGGAGCAGTATTGATTCAAGAAGAAAAAAATGATGTAGTTCATCCAGTGTGCTATTTTTCTAAGTAATTAAATAAGCACCAGAGAAATTATTCCACAGTCGAGAAGGAATGTTTGGTTTTGATATTGGCATTACAACACTTTGAAGTTTACATTAATTCGGCTTCTTCTCCGATTATTGTGTTTAGTGATCACAACCCCCTTACTTTCATCGGCAAGATGAAAACCAAAAATCAGAGATATTAAGGTGGAGTTTGTTGTTGCAGGAATATAATATTGATATCATGCACATCAAGGGTAAAGACAATTTAATAGCAGATGCACTTTCACGTGTATAGAAATATATTGTTTCATGTATACTTTATGTCATTCATAAGATTTCATCTTATGTTTTTTTACTACATGCACATTTGATTTATAATAAAAAGAAAGCTTTATTGTATACATCTTTCATTTTCTTTATGAGCGGAAGTGTTATGTATATTTAATTTAACTGTTTGTCTGTTAGTTTTAAATTCTTTTAAATTCCATTACATGCTATTGTAATGTAACATTGTTTACTGGGCTTGACCTTGTCCAGAATTGAGTTTAGTTCTGTTTGACCTGATTGACTTTTTTAAATTAGTTTTGTTTTATTTCATTGATGTAAACAACAAATAATAGCTTCATTATCCTCTATGGGTATGAGTTCATTGACCAAATTATTATTCAGGTAAACATGTTGATTTGGGTCCGCAGTTTGGGGATTCCAAAGTGAATTTTATAGGGCATTATCTTTTAAATAAGCAATTCTCATTAAATTGTAATGGTTGTTTTTAGAAAATGCTAATTTGTGACCTGTGGTCAAACAGAGAACTATATTATCTTCTGACTGTGAAGATTTTACCCGTTGTGCTTTAACATCTGGCACTTTGGATTGTATTATGTTGTGTCCAGTTTGGACTGAATTCTATTTCCTTCAAATTATTGAATTCAAGTGATTATTTTCTCTGGAAATACAAAAGTGCTCTGACAAAATTCTTAGATAAAGACATTCATTGGAATTTATACTGTATTCAAACCTGGAATAATATTTCTGTGATTCAAAAGGAGACTGTTGACACAACGGTACGACATAGGCCATAACATACACGTCATTGCCGTCAATTTTAAATCTTTTTGGGATTTGAACTGAATTTTATTTAGGACATTCTATTACTAGGACTATTGTGTCTTTAATTCTTGGATTATTTTTGGATTTAATTCGCACAACCGTAAGTTCTTTTTTTTCTCATTTTTCACTTTGTATTCTAGGGAAATAAATTATTTGTTAAATTTTACAGAGCTTGTTGTCTTCACTCTTTTCTGTTACTTATTGTAAGAGCAGAGACTCGTAACACTACATTTTGAGATTGCTCAAAGAATTTTTGTACTTGTCTTGCGCTGTGTAAGCAATAGTACCACTCACAAACCTTACAGGGTTTACCAATTATGAAGCTTTATGAAGCTGATATGTTAGAAATGCAAGTTTGGGTTTAAGTGGAAATGATAAAAGATGAAGTGTCATGTTATCTCGTAGCCAGTGCTCTGTAAGATAATTATAGCAAACAAACCATTTGGAATTTTGTACTATTTAGGACAGAGTTTTATGCCAAATTACCCAAAGTTTTAGAAACTTGTCCTACTAGTATATAAATATATAATATCTGACTTGACAGTTTCCCTTCTTGGCACTCATCTAATTTCGAAGGTAGAGGCCATGAGCCTGAAAACACCAGCCTTGTGGATATATAATTCAAACATAAAAAAACCCTGCAGCTTGGTTTACATTTGCTTTGAGTTAGGCTTGAGCATGGGTTGGTTTTTTTGGTGACAGAATGTCACAGTTAGATAAGCATCGGAGATCAAATGACGTAACTTGGGCTGCAAATGAAGATAATAATGTATGTCTGCAACAGCGGTAAAGTTTTCAAAATTGAGATGGTTAACGGTTGACGAGAGGCATGCCGATTTGTTGTAATACTAGTGCATTATAAACATGCATGAGGCCCATGCTGATTGTTTGAGTCGGCTTGTCACAGGAACATACTGAAAATGGCTAATATCTGTCAAAACTGAATGCAAAAACAAGGGTTGAGGAGCTGTTGTTTCAGTGTAAAAACTATCATAGTAAAAGGAATTAATATGAATACCATAATTAAAATCGGACAAGAATGCTTTTCCACAAAATCAGTGGTTAGTTTTTATTTGTATCTTTAACATTGACAACATTCCCTTTTTTCCGCAATCTCTCTTTGTCGGATGAAAATTCACTAGAATAACCATCCAGTAAGACTTTAAAAATAAATGCATGGACATCTATATAAAGATTTCGCTCCTTTTAATGAATAAGTAAGATTTCAACCTGCCTTTACAGTTCCATGCCGACCACAGTAATTGACAATCCAACTTATACATTTCACGACTGGACCAATATTAACGTGAGATCTTTGTCTTGATGGAAATCAGAATTTTACTGGGATTATTACGCAAAGATTTCTAATTTATATATTGTTGTAGTTCTCCCTAAATAAATTCTGCAACATAAGGGAAATGTCAACAGCATTTGCATCCCACAATTTCCATTTCTTCAAAGCTTATTTTGCAAGAAGCAAGGCAAACTCTGAAATCAATAACAGGAATTTTCTCTATGCAGAAATAACCGTAACTTGTGAAGTCTGTTGAATGAACCACAGTGAATGCACCAGATACATGTCAGTAGAAATCTCTCTCTCTCTCTCTCTCTCTCTCTCTCTCTCTCTCTCTCTCTCTCTCAATCTTGACTGCACAGTTAACAAGCACAGTTTTCATTTTAGTACAAAAACATTCGTTTTGCCTACTTGTAGCATTTCTAGAATAGCGCTATATTTTAAAATCGCTACTGAATTTTTCTTTCTTTATTTCTGCTGAATGGGTCTGTTATTACGTGCGTCCTCGTTTTTAAATTTAGGGTATCTTAAATTATACGTTTGAGGCATATTTCATTTCTCTAGCATTCGTACAGACTACATAGCACTAAGAGCACATTTGGCGATCTATACTTTTTAATAAAGCATATTCATCAGTTCGACTTACTGGTAGTAATGAACTACTTCGTACTGTAGTTTATAGCTCTCCTAACTGTTCCTCATTTTCTTAGTCAGAGGTTAGTGTTAGGAATAATAGGCCTGGTGTCAGGGTAATGTGACTGGGGGGGGGACATGATGCTAAATGTTTGCGGCATGATGACCCAGTGCTAGATATCACTACAAACTGCCACACTTCAGACGTCATAGCGATATGACTGAAAAATTGTTCAGGCTACGTTAAAAGTCCACACACACACACACACACACACACACACACACACACACACACATACACCGATTTTCTTAGAAACACTGGTAAGTGGAACCATTACACCATTTAGTGACGTAAAAGCCATTACATGACAAATTTATCCAGTAAGACAACTTATAAGCTACTCATCACATAGAATAATAATTGTAGAATGGATTTTCTTCACAGTTATTTTGATGTCTTTGACATTAAATTACTTTTAAAAAGAGTGTTTGTATGTTTCTTCCTATTATAAACTAAACATGAAGCAGTTTCTTGTTGTTTGATTGCAAAAATATAGCCAAGGTAAATGAAAGGTTTAGTGTTGTCAACACAGAAGCAAATTTTACTTCGTCTTTATTACTTTGTAATACCTTCTCATCATCATCAACAGACCAACCTACATTTTTACTCCGCAGAAATTCCAAGCAGATCAAACTTGCATAAAAATGCAAAGTGAGCAATTACAGGCAATGTTTATTGGATACAAGCCAGGTCTATGAGATACAAGCCTGGCATATGGAATACAAGCCAGGTATATGGGATACAAGCCAGGCCTATGAGATACAAGCCAGGCATAGGGACAAGCAAGGCATATGGAATACAAGCCAAGCATATGGAATACAAGCCAAGTATATGGGAAACAAGCTAGGCCTATGGGATACAAGCCAGGCAAATGGGATACAAGCAATGCATATGGGGCACACGCCATGTATATGGGAGACAAGCCAGGAATATGGGGACAAGCCAGGTACATGGGATACATGGCAGGCATATGGGATACGAGCCAGGCATATGGGATACAAATTTAAAATTAACAATTATGCAGATACAATTTGTTCCTTTTTGTAGATCATATATATATATATATATATATATATATATATATATATATATATATATATATATATATATATATATATATATATATATATATGTCGTCATGTTTTCAATGTTTATCGGTGCGTGTCAATGATGATTGTTGAATAATATGAATAACAGAAGATACGATCGAATGAGTTCAATCCAAAACAAAAAGACCGTTACTGGATTTCATGAAGCTAACGTAGGCATAGACCTTAGGTCTAAATTCCATTATTCTGAATGGCCGAAAACTGACTGCAATCTGACGAGTACAAAGTGCTAAGGTTGGACATATCATAATAACTACTGTTAGCTAAATGAGGGTCATGCTTTGGATGTATATCAATCTGTACAAAGTGTAAACTCTGGATTTTGTGCAAGGATTTCATGCTGAACATGGATATCCGTGGACAGAGGATGATTCCCTGGGCTCTGTAAGAATCCAATTTGATCTTTGTCTCTACCCAAACTCCCAGGCTCTATCCAACCGAAAAGTAATATTGATAGGGTGCGTCCTGTGTTACACCTACTATGTTTTTGTTTTCAAACACCAGTACCCCTACGCGATAAAAGCAATTTCATGTTTAAAAATCCAATTTCACATTGTTCCCCACCATTATATTGTTGTTTGCTTTTAGTCCTAGACGCCCTAATAGATTTAATATATCGAAAGATTTTAGCATATACATGTACTCAAGTGATGCTATCCATTTTCATCACGATATCATTGGGTAAAAAAAAACCCCATCGCCACTAACAGGATAGTGTAGCCTAACTTTTCAGTCTGAAATACACTGCTATAATCATAGTGTAGCCTAACTTTTCAATCGGAGATATACTCTGCAATCATAGTGTAGCCAAACTTATCAATCTGAGATACACCCTGAAATGATAGCGTAACCTAACTACAGTCTGAGATATATTGCTGGAATCATAATGTAGCCTAACTTTTCAGTCTGAGATATATTGATGGAATCTTATTTTAATGTTTTCATCTGAGTAATAATCGTGTACATCTAAAATATATATATTTCATAAGACTGTTTTTAACAGCGTCTTGAACAATAGAAACAGACTGTTTTTACAGTCTTAAATAGTAGAAATGGACTGTTTTCAGAGTTTCTTCGGTGTCTTGAGAAGTAGAAACATACTGTGTTTATAGTGTCCTGAAGATTAGAAACTGACTGTTTTTACGGTGTCTTGAAGATTAGAAACAGACTGTTTTTACAGTGTCCTGAAGATTAGAAACATATTGTTGCTACAGTGTCTTGAAGATTAGAAACATATTGTTGCTACAGTGTCTTGAAGATTAAAAACAGACTGTTTTTACGGTGTCCTGAAGATTAGAAACATACTGTTTTCACAGTGTCTTGAAGATTAGAAACAAACTGTTTTTACAATGTTTTGAACAGTAGAAACAGACTGAGTAAAAGTTGTTTCGTACTTGAGCAAATAAAATACAAATCACATAAGACCTTTGCTCTGATTTAGTCTATGCAGTCATTCTTTCATTAGTCCGTTGCTACCTTGTAGATAAAAGTAATCCCATCCTAGTTTTACATCGCTTGTTAACACTGGTAGTTTTCTCCAGTATACAAGTGTTCCATTGCCATAATTATAATACCATATTGACATATTATAATGCCATAATTATAATACCATATTGCCATATTATATTGCCATAATTATAATACCGTTCGCATGCACGTATCATATCAATTAGTATAAATTCTTCAAAACCTGGTGTAC
Organism: Megalonaias nervosa; assembly: GCA_016617855.1. Lineage (NCBI taxonomy): Eukaryota > Metazoa > Mollusca > Bivalvia > Unionida > Unionidae > Megalonaias > Megalonaias nervosa. Next base: position 14,739 of record JAECUM010031803.1, read on the forward strand.
ATTATTTTGTGTATTTCAGGGGCATTATTAATAAGATACGTATTTTTTCTATTAATATAACTCTAATCACGACTGGGCGGAATATTAAAGTTACTACAAAATTAAACTTTTTAGGATCTACCCTATTGTTTGCTTACTAAATGCTTGTTCATCAGATTTTTGGGCCATCATTATTATCAAGTTTAAAGAGTAATTATTGAAATTGTTGAGTGACTTGTGCCAAACAAATGCTTCAGTATAATACATTTCTATCATTGTAGTAAAGATGTTGTGTAATGTCTTAAATAACGTATGTGTTAAACTGTGCTGCGCAACAAGAATAAGGTGCACGTCTTTTAAATTTTGTTTTAAAGTCCATTTTTATTGATCGATTGTTTAAATTTTATATCATAACTATATCCCGTAACTAATAATATTTAACTGAATTGATTTTATCAAATTGTTACGTGTAGGCTCGTACAAAAGTAACAAAAGAAAAGAGTGAAGTCAACAAGCTTTGTAAATTTAACAAAATAATTTATTTCCCTAAAAAACAAGGTAAAAATATGAAATAGGACTTACGCTTTGTGAATCTAATCCAAAAATTAATCCTACAATTCAAACAAATAAGTTCTATCATTAAAAAGTTCTAATTGAATCCAAGTTTGAATCTCGATGAAGTTCCAATATGGAAGGCGATGACGTCCTCTATAACCAGTTTGTGTTGATGTGTCAACAGTTCCTTGTTGAGCCACCAAGAATATAATTCCGGCTTTTGAATTCCAAATAACTTAGTGAATGTCTTTGTCCAAGAATTTCGTTGAAGAAGAGTGTTTTCCCGGGTGAATAAATTATTTTAAATACGAAAATCAACTCAAATGGCAACAACAAGACAAATACCTTGAGCCCGAAGGTATATATTTACGACTGATCAAATCCACTAGAAAATATCTGTTTTAACCCGCGATGTTAGATCACATGATGGCTCACGTGGTCACTTAACTTGAACAGCGCAGTAAAACAATATGCCAATTTGCACGTAGGCTAGAAGAGCCCTATCCAAGAATCAGATTCCCACACTGGAAATAAATTTAAAAATAAAACTGTGTACAACAGACTAACACGTGGGCTGAACATGACCTTGGTAATGACCAATCATTTTCATTCAATGTTTACAAATCGGAATCAAGGTCAAGAACTAGGTTAGCTAAAAATATAACTGAGCAACAGAATGCGTGTTTATCAGGTCAAAACAGAAAACTGAATTTTCCGAGAAAAAATCAAATCCAGTGAATAAAGTTATTACAATAACATGTAATGAAAATAAAAATAAAATAAAAGAGAATTTAAAACTAACACACAAGGAATTAATTACATATACGTAACAAAATAATTATGTCCAGTGTCATGGATTATATCAAATACTTTTATCTGTATGAAATAGTAAATATATAAGTTGATAGTTATACGAATGCATCGTCTAAGCTTGCTGTCCTCGCTCAGGATTTTTCTATACATTCTAATAATGTTATTAGTGAAATCCTTACAATAGTTACTTTGTTTTTACTATAGAGGTTACCCTACTGAAATTTAGTCATTTTCATTTGCAGTGATTTACTTTCTCGACAAAAACGTCCAATTAATACTTATGCAGATTGACTTGGGATAATAAATTCTGAGTGTAGACTAGGGTGTTGTGATTTCAAGGGGAGCATTAGTTTCTACTGATGGGTCTGATTTTCGAAAACTAAAATCTTCTGTGTCAAGTATTATTAGAATTATAGTTTCTGTACAACCGGTATGTGCTATAGGATTGGGTGGTATTATCCATGCCTAAGATTTTTCCCAAACAAAAGTTGGTAGAGTCAGCCTATGGAGACAGGGTGGCCTAAAAAATTCCCAAAATTTCTGACAGAGCGTACAGTCGTCTGGGACATTTTAAACAAAAAAAACCAATATATTTTTCTCGTTTGTGGTGTTGGGTACTAGGGTTTAAAATTATCAGTGGGGTGTTACCCAAGACTTGCCCTCTCAAGCATTACTCCTTGAAATCCGTTTCATTATATTCGGTTAGTTCGGCCAAAATTGGATATCGTATAACTAAAATTGTTTAATTTAAATTGTGCATATTATTTTAACGGAGCTTCGTTATATTAATAAATAACTGTTGCAAGGATTTCACTAATAACATTATTAGAATGTAAACAAAAATCCTTAAATGTGCGTACGATGACCAAAGAATACTTCGCCCGTTAAATTACTGACCTTGTTGTCTACCTTAAAATGGAGAAAAAAATGACTGTTACAATTACTGTTTTCACTTTAATGACTACGCAAGACAAATTGGCTACCAAAACCTCTAATGAAGAATATGTGTAAACAATACAAAACCTAGGTCTAGAAGACGGTATCGATTTAAGAAGATGGTCACCTAGAGTGTTAACAGATGCATCCCTTCGCTACATACATGCGTTTTATTACTCAACATAAGTTGAATGGATTTTACATATTCTCCTACAAGGGCACCTTACCTTAAATTGTTTGATACCCTCACACACACACACACACACACACACACACACACACACACACACACACACACACACATATATATATATATATATATATATATATATATATATATATATATATATATACATATATATACGCTAACTGAAACACGCTAAACGCACACATACACCCATCAAAATATGTATTAATACACACATTCTTCCACACACACACTCATGAATACACACACTCACAAACACACAAATATTGCACATAATGACGCTCGTACACAGACCGAATGTGTTATTAAATTGCATGTTTTCGTGTGTTACGTGTAGGCTCGTACAATAATAACAAGATAAAAGAGTGAAGACAACAAGTTTTGTATATTTTAACAAAATAATTTATTTCCCTAGAAAACAATGTAAAATTGGAAAATAGGACTTACGATTTGTGAATACAATCCAAAATTTAATCCTAAGAATGAAAAATACAAGTCCTATCACTAAATAGTTCTATTAGAATCCAGGTTCGAATCTCGACGACGTACCACAATGGAAGGCGATGACGTCAGATGTGGTCCTTGTACAAATATCAACAATTCCTCAACTGAATCACAGTTTATGTTTCCAAATAATTCCAGAATAAATTTCCACTGAATTTCTTTCTCCCAGAATTTATAAAACAGTACACTCGTTTGGTTTTCTAGAGAATAAATTATTAAATTCCAAACACAAATGAATTTCAAAACCAATCTGGTTTCAACAATAAAATAACCTATCCGGCCTTCTAGGTATCAGGAATACAACTGTCTGACGAGCGCTCAGAAAGGGTTATATATTCACCCGAATTATCATCCCGTTCTCGCGAGACAGACTACCTGATCTAATAACACTTGAAGCAACGTAATAGGAAAATGCAATTTGTCACGTAGGAAGAACCCCTATCTATTATCACTCTGAAATAAATATAAAAATAAAACATTGTTTATCTGACTAGACGAAATGACCTTGGCAATAGCCAATCGTTCTCGCGTAGCGCTTACACTACCGCGGACCAAGGTAAACTAAAAATATTACTAATGTAATACGTTTTACGTCTTAGATAAACAGAATTACTGAAAAAGAATTTAGAATCCCATGAAAATAATCATTACAATAAAATGTAATGAAACAAAAATAAAATAAAAAAATAATTTTAAAACTAACACACAAAAAATTTAATTACATATACGTAACACGTGAAATGTAATATTTTTCCCTTGCAAAACAAACCAAATAAAATTGTAAATCAGCTTTAAAAATTGTTTAAAAATAAACAAAAATAAAAAATAAAATAAAAAACAAACATTTACATTTTTTTTTTAAAAACTCCTCAGCTATGGTATTCACTTTAACTACATATTTTTCCATCGTGTTAAAAGATGCCAAAAAAAACTGCTTATTAGGTTGGATTTGGGATTTTTATGCCTAACGTGTTCTGTAAATAATATGTTTTGGAAAGACAATTAGAATCTAAAAGGCTGATGCAAATGTTATATAACATATTCATTTAATGACAACGTTCTCAACATATGTCCCGATCCATTCCACCAATGATTTCCAAACGTGTTTAATAACTGGACAGTCTTAGAATAATTGCGTAGTATGTTCTAGTCCCTCCTTACAAAAGGTACATTTATCATTATCACTTAAAACTGGGGTTTGTGGCAATATTTCAAGGAAGAATCTAATATTAAAGTCAATGAAATTAATCAGTTTTGTATGTTTTGTACAAAAAGTCCATCCATCTAAACCAATTGCACAGTCTGGTCGTCTGGACCGCCTTTCATGCTTACCATTTACATATAGCATCACAGGTTTTTTATCAGGTCTTTATAAATAAATGTATTATTTTCTGTTAACCTACGGAGTGAAATTTTGTTGAAACCTACATCAAAATGATAGCCACTTTCAAAACAAACTTCTAATGTTCCTTTTCCACCTAGCGGAAATCAATGAGATAAAAGCAAAGTACTGTATAAAATTATTAGTTCGTGCATTTTTCAATTATATTTTATCAGAAATTAATAGAGATCACTGTCAATCAAGATGGTGAATTAGTACAAAACTTTGTGTTCTCCATAGTGCGTATGATTTAAAACCATCTATTTTATCTAAATTAAGAATATCCTCCGATAAGTACCGTTGAACAGTGGATAGTTCATTTCTCCACAACACAATGACATATCATACATGATATCACCCCAGCTATTTACTTTGAATAGATTTTGAAATCTTTTTCAATATAATGTTCAACAATTTGAATACTTTTGTATTACAAATATTCCATATATTTGCTCTGAAATCAATTTTTTTGCCCCAGACCATCTTCGTTTGATAAAAGACGCCTAACCCTGGGCAGTTATATTTAAAAGTCAAATGTGTGTAATTGAATCATAATTTATTCATAGTTAATACCCCTTCCTTAAAAGAAACCAATAGAGTATCTCTTTTAACTCTTACTCTCACCCCGCCCTGCCAAGAATGAGATAATTTTAAAGAAAGAAAGAAAGAAAAAAAAAAAAAGACAACAAACTTAGAAAAAAAAAAAAATGATTTATTTAGCTCAATTACTTTATGGGGTGGGCGATTTTTATATTGCTGGTAAATAAATAATGAATTGAGACAAAATTAAGTATTTTCTCAATATAAATTTTCCGGTAAGGGAAAACATTTGTACGCTTCACAAGCCAGGCAGTTTTCAATTTTTTGTTTATACTTCCTTCAAATCCGTTGGATACTTAAGTGTTCCACCATTTTCTACAAGATGAAAGGGAAGTTTACCCAAAGTAATCGAAATCTGTACGCTGACCAGTTAAGTTCAATTTTTGGACATACTTTTCACTAGATTTTTGTAAAGTTTTTAATCCAAATAGTTCTATATTAAAAAAATATTACAGTACAGAACACTTATCAAGGCAAAGAAATTAAATTTCTGCATGGTTGCCTTGAAGGACAACATAGAATCAATCTAATTAACAGAATGGCATCGACGGCATACTGCCCTAATTTGAACTCCTTTTACATTATAGAAATCGCCTGTAATACTCGTATTATTTTTAAGTTCTAGTGCGACATGTTCCATTCTTAATATAAATAAGAAGGGTACAAAAGAGACTTCCTGGCGACAACCACTTTGTAAATTAAACATTAGTCCCTAAAATGGTCCGACGCTCTACTGGGCGAAAAGAAATTCTACGAATTCAAGATAATACCATTTCTGTCAAGTGTTGAAGCCATCTGAGATATTCTTCAGCAATAGCAAAATGTTAAAGTTAACTGATGTGGTCCTCATATTGAATGCCAGCATGACACCATTTTCATTTAGGACAAAGAAGACATAATTAGAAGTGTGTGGTGAAAACCCAATGTCATGATATGCAAGTGTGTAGTATCAAATCGATTTTCTTTTAATGATACGCAGAAAAAAAGGTTTCGTCTATATTATAAACTAAAAGTAAGTAAATCTGAATTTTCTAAATATCACGACAATATTAACAAAAGCACTTCGGTAATCAACAAAGGTGGGAAGAGATCAAAATGAATAGTGAATTTATATCAGAAGATGCCATGAACATATATATATATATATATATATATATATATATATATATATATATATATATATATATATATATATATATATATATATATATAT
>JAECUM010031804.1:0-35443 GCA_016617855.1 Megalonaias nervosa
TTCCCCAGTCCTTTCCCCCATAGTAATTGTATACTGTGAGAGGGACTCGAAATCACTCATGCGTCATGATTAACATAACTAAATACAAAACACTTAGCAAAGATGGATTCGTTAGTGATGATGGCAGTTATCTTCTTGTCCAGCGGATTAATTACCTACCGGATGTAGTGAACAGCTAGTACGAGATGGAGATAACTAGGCTACCGAAAAGGTATTGCTATTTTGTATTGATGGGATAGCATGTTTTTCTGTATGGACTGGCTTGAAGAGTCAAATCACACTAATATGTTGACTTTATATAAAATCCTATCTAATAAAAATAAAATTATATTCGGCTAGGGGGCCCAGGACTCGCATGTGATTATGGCATGTGGCTCCTTTGTCCATCCACTTCCACCACAGAGGCTAGTCCCTTCTTACCCATGCCTTGATTGCCTTATCTATGTTTTCTGTTGTGCTGGGAATATATAAAATTAAAGTAAAAACAAACAGATGTATAGAAGGATCTTACAATTGTGTGCAGTACCGGATTAAACCCTGTGGAGGCCCTTAGGCAGTCGAAATCTCGGGGCCCCCCTGGCAAATTATCACCTAATACGTCAAGATCAAATCAATTTAATATTACTTTGATCCGTTGTCGCGGAGCCCCTAGGCTGGTGCCTACTCTGCCTATTTGGTAATCCGGTACTGTGAGCGACTGTGTTGCGTATAGTTTCACCACCTCGTAGGTTTTAGTATTGTCTTTGTGTATTCCAGTGTTCGTGGTTTCGTAATGTTCCTTTATTTAGGCCTTTCCTTTGGGGTGATCCGGTGTGATCCGTTCTACCTCGCGTGAGCCCCGTAGAATAGGTATCACACCATCATTTACTCCTTACTCAGTTGGGCCTCACTGTGACCATTGATTCACTCATTACATCTTGCAATGGAAGAATACAAATCACATTTATAATGTGGAAACAATTACCAGAACAAATGAAAACAAAAATTGGATTTGATAAGCTTTCAATCGATGATTTTTATCTTAACAGTGCTACCACAAATACGCATTTTTGCGAAGAGTTGAATTGATCGATATTGAGAAAATATTTTCGTAAAGAAAATATTGTAAATGTTTTATTTCTTATTAAAATGTACAATTTAGCATTTATTCAACATACCTGATCGCCTGGGTATTCTATGCAATAAAATAACATTTTTATTATGTATAATTGCACATTTTGTTTTATATTATACCTTGATATATCATTGACGAATGTTCAATATTTCATCAGAATTCAAATTATATAATAAAAATTATGGTGTGCATAATACTTATAATCAGAAAATAAATAAGTATTAATTTTAAAATGCCATTTTATTTTTAAGGACTTAGTAAACTTATTTTTGTGATATTAGTTTATACTTTCACTAGTTAAGTTATTCTGTAAATTAGAACAATATAAAAATATTCTTAACTAATTGTAAACAGGGGACATAATTAAAAAAAGTTTGATTAATGAATGTCATATAGAGTTTTGGAATTGAGACCTTTTGGATATACCGTATTACGACGATGAATCCAATAGGTTTCCTTTAGCAGACGTTCCATCTCAGAATCAGCTATAACAATAGGCTGAAAGGAGAAATCTTGCAAAGTATGGAAACTCTTGTTAAAATGTAAGGCAACATGAGATGAAAGTGATTGTTCGATATAATTGTTTTTTATTTCTGCTCTATGTTGGTTCATACGTTTAGATATTTATTGACAGGTTTGTCCAATATATTGGATGCCACATTTTTTGCATGTGATCAAATAAATAACATTTGATGTTGCACAATTAGAATCACAATGCATATTAAATGTTTCTTTCGTATTATTACTATTGAAAGAAGTATCTTCATTAATAAAAGAACAGTGTGAACATCTAGGTCTATTACATTTAGTTGCTGATCCCTTTTCATATGTTTTTTCTAGCTTATAATCAATTAGGAAATCTTAAAGATTTTTAGTCCTTTTATAAGCAAGTGTGGGTATGCTTTCGTGTAGCGATTTAACACTTGCTTTACATGATAAATTTTGTAAATCCCACTATTTGTTGATAACCTTACCTATATTAGGCAAACGTGGATTATATTCAATAACAAATGGAATGATATCTTCATTTCTATTTTTGAGTTTATACTGTATAGATTTAAGTTGTGTAAGAGAAGATTTAAAAACAGTGTTATCCAAATAATTCTTCTACATCTTATAGCAGAATTATTTCGGATGGCACTGTTTTAAAATCATCTTTGACAGAGTTAGGTCAGCATATTTTAAATAAAAATTACCCTATTGACTTCATTAATACTGCTTTCCAAAAAGTATCTTCTCTTACACAACTTGAATCTTTACAATGTAAAATCAAAAACAGAAATGAAGATATCTGTACTGAATATGCATATTTCCATATCAATTGTTCGTTAAAGAATAAAACAATTAGGTTAAAAATGTAAGCTATGACGTCATCTTGTTTATGTCAGATTGTTTATATCATTGATCACTTAGAAACAGAATATATTTAATGACGTAAGCAATAATATTGAATTCAGTTTGAATTCAGTCTGACGAAGCAATATATATATATATATATATATATATATATATATATATATATATATATATATATATATATATATAGCATATGGTGGCAGTATATATATATATATATATATATATATATATATATATATATACTGATACCCTGTTTCAGATGTAAAATTATCTCGACATCACACAGTATACTCTTAGGATTCGATTAATCAGGTTCAGGGTAAAGAAGTTTACGTAAAATGAACAGACGGTGGTGAGAAAAAGTTGCTTTCTGGACCTTACTGTTTTCTTTCCTACGCCGAAAATTCAGATGATAATGATAGCTATTAACCCCCATTTTTGTGGTAGGTCAAGATTGCTCATACCACGTATTTAATATGCATGCATGTATCGAACTGCTTCTAATATACACAGACATTCCTTTCACATACATTTGCTTTCATGCTTCATTAATATTTTCTAAAAGTAATCCGTAATATTCCTTGATTGCGTTCCAAATAAATGGGTAACACAGGTAAGGTCATAACGAGTTTAATAAATTTTTTCAAAGATGTGATGGCATTTGATTTCCTATTTCATGCAGTATGACATGGGCTATACGTTTTACTGACGACCTATAAAAAATATAACTGCCATAAATGCGAAACCATCAAATGTGCATGATATTTTCTTTACATCTTTCTTTGTTACCGTCCAACTCTTTAAAAAGTATGTTGAAAACGACTGTGTAGAAAATGATCCCTGTTGCCTAACTCGGAATAAAATACATTTATTTATAACATCAGTATAATTAGTAGTTCTTTCAAAATACGTCTTAACAATATTTCCACTGGGTACAATTTGTGTTGATACTCAAAGAAGATATGTAGGTCTGTAATGTATGAAACCTCCTTGGCTAAACCCCAAAGAAAAAAATCTTTACAGTCCCATATACTTAAATCTTCCATGAATACAAAGTTTTGACGTCAGCAGTCTCTGCAAATACGACATCAGCATTTTTTTTTGGTAGGTCATTGAGGTGTAAAGTTTTAAACCAAAGTTGATGGTGTGGAGGTTTGTTTGTTTTTTGTTTTTTTTTAAAATAACGGCACTTTTGGGGTTACTGAGATCTCTTAGAAATGAGATACTACTCAAATGATTGCTGAATCAAACAAAACAAATCCAACCATTATCAAATGTGTATGTTTATTTTTTAATGTCTTATTAATACCAAAATCAACACAAAAATAACAATAAAAATAAAAACAAACAAAAACAGAAACAAATAATGACATCGATACTATTCTGGTTGTGGTATATTCTCTTGCCTGGGAAACAAAATGAAATTTAAAAAAGAAAAAAAAAAAGCATCATAGAGGTGCATGTTTTCTTCTTTTGAATTATGTCTCTATTTTGAACTTCTTTGCTGGACTGGGTTCTTATTCATCCTCTTTTGTGTGTATCGCTTTTATGAATTTCGTCACTGGAATTGGTTCTTCTACTTCTAAAGGCTTACAGTGTCCTATCGCATGACAGGCATAACATGCACCCTCGCTTTTATTTGGAGAGGAGGAGTCAGAAATTGTGTTGTTGGTGTATTTTTAAAGACTATATGCAAATCTATGACGTGAATTGTGATCTGTTGTCGCACGTACATCTTGACTGGTTGAAACTGAATGAGTTTATTCTCTTAGGTAGAGGGGGTTTTATGTATGTAAGGAGAGAAAGGAAACCTGAAGCAAACCAAAACTTGTATCATATATTATCGCGAAACTATCACACCTTTTCAGTGAGAAACTAGAAGCCAGGTGATGACGTCTTTCTGTGCAGAAGTTCTCACCAGTGATTTTGAAGATGAAACAAGTGATCCTTGCCAAAATAAGTTACCTGCACAAAGAGTCAAGCTACTTCAAGAAAGAAATTCAGTCGGTAGCCACGAGAAAATTCAGAACGACTGTCTACACCTACGCGGTCAAATTTAAAGTGTTCAAGTCCCAAGCTAAAAATCAAGATTGTATGAGATTGTCTATCAATCATGACAGTTTGAAATCTCCTATCTTGATCGAACCAAGGAGACCTGCACTTTTTAAAAAATCATCAACACAATTAAACACGTACCACAATCGAATTATGCGTTTGACATAACCAGTGGAAAAGCCACTATTAATATGACTCATGTTTCGCGAACAGGTAGCCATAAACGCAAGAAACGTTGTACGGTGGCTCGAACTTACGTAGAGAGAAATGATACAACGCAATAAATACGATTATCAAAAATAATTTGATTTACTTGCAGATCCAAACTACAAACAGAAACATAATTCCTTTTGCAACAAGCATGAATTTTTAAAGAGAACGTATGTGGAATGCATTAAGTGCAAACACTTCAAAACGTTTTCATTACTCATTAAAAGTGTACCCTTACGTCGCGCGTGGAGAGCTCCTGTCTCGTAGTCATAATTTTCATTCTAGTTTAAACTTCACTTCAGTATAGTAATAGTAGTAGAGAGAGACCAGGCTTCTGGCTCAGAGACAATAAAATCGTCCAAACAAATACGAACTCGACTTTTTTGCCACCCACCCGAGACCCACTAATCAAAATAAATATAAAAATATAATTTATATCGTGGTAACAATATTTGTTGCAAAATTTACGACCCGTATTTGTTTGGAAGATTTTATTGTCTGTGAGCAAGAAACATTGGTCTCTCTCTCTACTACTACAACTTGGTTGTATATTTTATTGTTAGATAAAATTTATTTTAACAAAATTTTGTTTAAAGTACTTCTTCACCTACCATTAGTGTGATAACAGTAGCTACCAGAAATAATTCCTCATCATGTCGGAAGAGACAAAACGTTATCTTACCACTCACTTGACGATTGCACTAGAACAGTTCTATCATTGTTGATTTTTTGATAGGATATCTTTTATCGGGAACAAATACTTTTGACCGATCTAGATCAATGGTGATTTCCGTGTATTTTTGTTGACTGATCGAATCAAGGAAGTTATTGAATCCGTTGACAATTCCTTGCTCAATTGCTCAAGAAAATTAAAATAATCGCTACAGTCGCTATTAATACACGATAATTTTAGTTTGTCGAAGTTTGAGGAATTTCTAAAGCATATTCCAGATACTTCGTTTTTAATTTCAACTGTCAATTGTTTACCGTCGATAATTAAATTTTTAATTTTACTGCTTAGGCTATCTGTAATTGTAAGATTTTCAAACATTATTTTTATTAGTTTAGACAAAATTCATTTAAAGATAATATCAAGTATATCTTCAACGCCGTTGCATTAACGACAACTTTTGTGTGATAATGACCAAGTGCAAGTGTATTTATTCCGTCGACGCAGTATCGTTTGTCATCAAAATTACTCAAACCACGTTTTATGAAAATGTCGGTTTCAATCTTATGACGATTCGTTCTTATCGCCAGCGCTCTAACAAAACTTACTCCGCCGTCAAGAGCGTACTTATAATCGAGAAAATTAATAAATTTTTACGTGCCCTCGCGGTATACATTTTGCTTATTTTGTTAGTTTGTTGTTGTCGAGCCGTACCACATACATTTTATAACGTAGTCCGATAAACTACGCTATAACAGAGAAATCCATTTCATCTTTAAACTTGCCGATAACTTTTCTGTTTGTGTCGTCGTAAAATCCACTATCAAATAGGATAATCGGAAAGATCAAAGAAATGTTTATTATCAAAAATTTCTTTGTAAACATCCTCCGCAGAAATTTCATAAACTAGCGAGTCGGTGTCAGTAAACAATATTTGCTAGACTGCCACTGCGACTTAAAAAAATTATAATGAAATTCATACATCAACCACTTGGATAAATCAAGTACAGCAGCACCAACGTAAATTGGCTTATTCAACTTTGAATTTGTTTTACGCCATTCTATCGCAACAAGGTTCTCTTTAAATATTTTCATGCTGACGAAATCGTCATCGGCCACAAGTTTATTTCGGTGTCAATATCGTTAACAATTTCTATATTCACCCGTTTTCTGATATTTTCCATAGTTTTACCAAACACTGAATTATTCATCAGCTTGAAAAAGTTTTTTTTTCAAAGTCGGTTTTAGCAATTGCGCAACATTTAGTGTTGGAATCAATATAACCAACCATCCAACGCTATTGTTTAAACTTTAAAACACGACGAACTTTACGTAAAATTAAATCAGCATCTACTGCTTGTTTTAATTTTTATAATGCAAAACGTAATTATGTTTGTCAAATAAATTTGATACTAACTTGTTTACCACTGAGTCTTTTTTACTTGTCATCACTCGTTGTTCCGACGACAACAAATCATAACTGATCATCATTGACTGGCACAAAATGAGATAATCGTTGTGTAAATCATGCAATGAATCAGGATAATCGAGATTAACTTTTACAAAATACGAAACATCGTCAGGCAATATTTTGTATGTTTCCGCTAAAACCTGATTTGAAGTAATCCAACGAAATCCACCATACGGCATTGGTTCAGACATTGCGTATTCATATAAATTATTTGCGTCAAGATAAATAATATAATTTGACGGAATATTTTCGTTATAATTATGTAAATATTTGTTGTTCGCGCACGATTATTTTTTTGTTATAACGCTAACACCACCTCGGATACCACGTTCGATAACATTTAATATGTCAACGTCAGTGAGCAACTCCAACTTGATCTTGCCAAACTTTAGCAAAGCGTCGCACGATAAACCAGGTGCATAATAATACCAGCACGGATCTAGCCCATACTTGTCATAGCTTACTCGACGAAAACTTTCGAAAAGATCGGCAAGTTTTCAAGTATAAATCATGATAATCACCAAATGTTTTGCAACCGAATTTATTCCAAATTTCTTGTGCGTATTTGTACTCATCATCTGTCATCTTTTCGTTTTTTAACGACGAATAAAACTTGTCTTGGTCTGGCAACGATGTTTCATCAAACTTTGACCAATTGTCAAGATACCCGTACGGAAATATTCTTTTTTTTGTATATAAACTTGCTTGTTCGCCGAAGCAATTATGTAAATTATCAAAGATACTACAGCCACGAACAAGCTCATCTAAAGGAGCTGCCATAAACTGCAAGCTGTCGATGAAACGCAATTTACCAAGAGTAACTTACATAGACTTTTCAAAATTATTTGGAATACACTTTATAACATTGTCAAAATTTAAACGTGCTTTAATTTCTGGATTACCAAACGCTTCTACTATCATGTGACTGTCGTATCTTCGGAAATTGTGTAAAATAACAGGAATAAAACTTGGTGCATCAAACTTTAAGTTGCAATCGTCATGTGCTGGTCCACGATATTTGCTTGTCAAATGACAAGGGTCAAGTACTCGATCTTCACCTAATGCTTTTTCACAAATATGACAATGTGGTGCAGTTGCAAGCTCTGTTTCTTGTTCGGCTGTTAATTTTATTATTGGTGTAGTTTTTGATAGTTTATTAAAACTTTTATCAGCATCGTCAATAAGATTTTTTTTAACAACAAAACAGCTGGGCTGACGCCGACGCCTTTGGCGTTGCGGTAAAGTTTGATTGTTTTAGATAAACTTGAATCAATGCAACAAACAATTTTATACGCGACTCCACATGGAACACGGTTTTCAGTTTTTCTTGTGCTAGATCGATTCGGATTATTTTCAGCACCAAGCACCGGCTCGAGTATACATTCGAAATCGGCGTAGACGACAAACGGAATCTTTAGTTTGTGTTTGCAATATTTAAATCACAATAATTTTTCTTTATCGCCTAGCATTGTTATTCGTTGAACATTGGCGCTGTATTGTAGATAGTTGTCTAAAACTTTTTTTGTCAACACAACCATGAAAACAACGATAATAAAAAATATTTTTCATTTTTATCTTTGTTATATTGTCCTCCAATAAGTCCGTCAATATTTGTAATCCTAACGTAATGATTTTTATAAAATAATAAGTTTATTGCTGATTGAGAAGCTGTTGCTGAAATATATCTGGGATAAACATTATCGTGCTCGTCAAGACCAGACACATTAACGGAAATATTATTTTGTTTCTCGAACTTTGGAATTTGATTCTCTGCAACTGGAAAGTCGATTCCACTAAAATCAAATTCTGACGTGTAAGAAAAATACTTATCAACACGATCGGAAATTTTTTCAGAAGGACGTAACGCTGAAAGAATAGCCCATTGAAAACATTTATTGTCAAAGTTTTTAACGTTGATACATTATTTTTTATTTTCAGAGGAAGATCAACATACGCAGTCCCAGTTGGACCGATACCACGTAATACATTATACTTCATCGTGCGAAATAAGATTTCAGATATCATTTCAAACTTCCAAACTGATCCAGATGCGGTATATTCTTCCATTTTTATTTATTTCTTGATGTATTTCATCGGCGAGCAAGAAAAGATTAGTTCCAATTAAAATTCGCTTAGATTTGGCTGTGATAAAAGGTTCAGCAATTTCTTCATCGGTTGTTTTGGTGTCGATAACGTATAGTTTCGAAAAAATGATATGATACTGTACTATCCACTTAATACTGTTGTGAACACTAAATTCACGAGCAACATTTTGTTCTTACAGATGAATCAGATTTGTTGATGTAAAATTTGACAGTACATTTTGGTTGTCGAATTTGTAACTGTTGTCGAATCCGGCAAACGCTGTTGCAATTTTTATTGGGGTTCCTATTAGGCTCTTTTTAGCAATATCCCGCAACTTTAACATTGTTATTATAATACGATTGACAAATGTTTAAATATAATTTCAAAATACGTACAATTAAACAAATAAATTGCTTATAAAATAATGGATAGAAATTTTCGCTGATGAACAAGAAGAATATTACATACATCCAAAGTACAATCATTACCTTGGCAATATGATGGGATCGGTAATCCACATTAAATACAGACATTTATTTGGTATACCGACACCATATGGTTTGCGAGTAAGTGTTAAAGGTGACAAGGCAGAACGTGTTGAAATGTTTCGCAAAGATTTAATTTACTCACTATTCTGATACGATATACCCGACGGACAACGTGTCTACCGAGTAAACAGCCCGATCGGCGACGACAATATGGAAAACTTATCTTTGCATGATGAGTTTCAGCCACATCCGGTATTTCATCTTTATGAGGCGAATGATTGTGGAATCGTTCGTAACAGAAGAACAAAAATAGTGTTGGGAAAATTAAATGATGTAGGATATTTAATAATAATGGTACGCGGAACAAAAACAGGTTTTGTTAATTATAAGTCGCACCATTTTGTGTTTGAGGTTTTCAATGGACCTATTCCGAACAGTCTTGTAATCGACCATCGCAATGGAATTAAAACAGACAACCGAGCTAGTTACTGAACAGGAAAATACGAAACATGGACAAGGTGGTGGTATTAAACACGCCCGACAAGTTGTTTTAACAAACATTGACACTGGGGAAACAATTAAATTTAAGTCAATGACAGCTGCTGCGAAACATTTTAAAATTATTTCTGCAACTATAAAGTTTGTTGCCGATGGTGTTTATAATTTCGCAACATCAGCTACAACATTTGACAGAAGCATCTTAAGATACGATAATCAGTAAAATCGAGTAAAAATTTGTGCTAGTTCCCGTCGACTAATGCAATTGTGACACCAAAGAATTACATCATCGCGGTTATAATTCACCGTAATTACAGGATAATGTTCCAACATTTCTTCGCTCGATTTTCGCAGGATCCTGTCGTTGACGCCGCGCGATATTATAACGTCAATCGAATACAATTCATCGCCGAGCAGATATCGTCGAACAGCTTCTTCAAGTTCGTTTTTGTTTAAAATATTAACTTGTTCATGGTATTTTATTTTGTTCATGTTTATTTTTAATCGTCAGATAAAAGTAATTTGCTATTTCGATTAAATAATATTCTGATTAATTCATCTTTGCTAATGCAATTGTTGCACCAAAGCATTATATCGTCGTAATTATAAACAATATTTAAAACATGCACTTGTTGAAGTTTTTTTTCTGTCGCGGTGAGCAGCACGTTATCGTTTGCTCCAGCTATAAATGTAAGATCGGCTGACATATTACAGCGTTACCCGGCGAAAAAGCTTGTCTTACAGCTTCTTCGAATTTACCTTTTGTTTAAGATTATTGTTCGTTCGTGATATCTTTTTTCGCACGTTTATTTAAATTGATGAGATAAAAGTAAATTACAATATGAATTTGCTGGACAAACTGCAAAGTACTTATGAAGCGATGACGAGTGTGTTGGAGTAGTTGTTGATTATGTACAAACAACAAAACAAGGTTATGTCGAAGATGAAATTTTACTTGACAACGGCGACGAAGACGACGACGATCGCTTCGACGCCTTTGGCGTTGTGGTTGCCGCCGTCTACGATAATATTATAACAGTTGTTTATAAAAAAAAATATTACGGTCGACAAACAACTGGGCGATACGTCATTAAATATCATATCTCCAAAAAATAATGAAATTTAATTTTAATTTTAATGAAAATCAATTGTTTTGGCAGCTGATAAAACCATTTCTAAACACTAAAATTTGTGGCAAACAAAAAAAGTATTAAATTCGATTTTATTTTTGTAAAGATCTTTAATTTAATGCCAATAACTGAAGAAAGAAAATCGTATTTGTCATCGTTGTGTTGATCTGTCAAGTGTAAATCGGTTTTGCTCAAATACGAACAAATTTATAAAAATATTATTGTTGGATGCTAGGCGATGAAATCGCGGTCGATTTTATCGACTGAGTTGGAATCCAACTATTAAATTTATCGCCGTAACCTTGTCATTTTACTAAACTTTCGTTGCAGCGCGTTTTGATAACTTGCTCGATAACAAATACACCTTGATCAGTTCCCTGCAAATCCTGTTAGCAAAAAATACCAACTATAGGTTCGTCTGCTAGATCTCTTAGCGAATAAGTAACAGGAATTGTTGTAAGAACTTTATCAACGACATATACTTTTTCACTCCAATTTGGTGTAAATCCTTTTTCAATATTTTATTTGTTCATGATATTCAGACTCGATCGCCTGCCTTAAATTTATGTCGTCGGTACATATTTTCAGTTGCGAGTATCGGATTTTCGATAGCGTCGACTGGCAATGTTTTTATTGTTGGAGCGATTAGCGCTCTATGTTTTCTGTTATTATAATTGGACATAATTTGCTGAAGATCGTCGATGTATCTATTAGTCTTTTTCGTTGTCAGGCGTCTATGAATTTTTCGTTTAGTATACGATTAAATCGCTCAACGACAACACTTTTACCTTCGTTACCAGTAACATATTTTTTGACATTATTCTGCGCGAGAAATTGTTCAAAAGTTTTATTAAAAATTTGAGCGCCATGATCGGTCCAAATTTGATTTGGTCTGCGCTCGGTTATATCAATAATCTGCCCCAGCGCATCAGTTATTGAAGTGCCAGTTTTATCATGTACCAGTACATTAAACGCGTACCTGCTAGCGACGTCAATAACGTTAAACAAATATTTTTAGTATCATTAAATTTTGATAGCGCAGACACAAATACTAGATCTATTGCCCATATATTATCAACGGCATTTGCGACGACGACGCGTCTCGGAAACATTTTTAGGCCGATGTAATTCAGTTGCTAGCGCGAGGGCGTGCACTTGCACATGCGCCGTACCGAGCCGGGGCTTTCCAAGCCGACATTGAGGTGCTTGCGCTTTGCCGAGTCGAGGCTCTCCGAGCTCAAGTTTATATTTTGTTCCAATTATTCCCTGTACAAGGTTTCTGTTAATTCTTTCTCGTAGCCCTGTCGGTTTTACATCACGAAGCTCATCCATCATAACTTTATCACATCCGTGTTTATTCTGCTCGTTATCAGGACGTTCCGCGTCCCGATAACAGATGTCATGTCGCATCGCAATAGCATCAGCTTGATTATAAGGCGCTTGTCCTGGCACTGGATTGTCATGTCCGTCAAGTTGTTTATGAAGCGGATTATATGACCCAATATATTTATGTCCGGGAAATGCCCAACCACCGTTGTTTCGGCAATTTAACAATTAATTTGTGTATGTCAATACCGCTTCCGATAATTTCTCGACGATTACAACGCTGGCCATACGTGACAATTTTATCTCATTCTTAACAAAGATCTCTGTCGCGATCACTGTTGCATTTCATTCCTTTATTAAAATAATCTGATAAAAGCAAATAATGAGAAAAAAATTATTTTCACGATAAACCGCAAGCAACTAATTATTATATGCCGCCGCCAAACACGAAAATAAAGTTTGTGAAACCCAACGTCGATGGCGTTGATGAAATTATTTCATTGTTAGCTTAAGATGTACTTGAAACAGATGCTATTGTTAAACTTGATCAGCAACTGTACAACGACTACAACAAAGAATTCTTCAGAACATTTATTGAATGGCGTCGATGATAAGTTTCAGAGCGTTTCAGAGTTTTATAAATAAAACGCAAGTGTTTCAAAAAATATTTTGTTTTGTTAATCGTCCACAAGAATAACTTTATCGTTGACTGCAAAGCGGCTCACCAGAAGTACGTCTATTCTGATCCAAACGTAACGCCAAAGGCGTTCGAAGCTGTTTGTACTGTTATATCAGACGTCGTCGATTTCAAAAACGTACTTTTCTTTCTGCCAAAAATGACACAAATACTTTTCAATATCCCCTATTATTTTTTTTTCACTGTTATTTGTTCGTCCGAGATTGGAGTTTTTGTTTTACACTTCAAGCAATATGTTGTCATATTTATATTCCAAGTTTAGATAAAATTAATGTTGGAGTTCGGAAAACTCTGAGAATACCATTGTAATATCATCATTGTCTATGCTTGGATTTTTATTAAACTGTAAGATGAACTTTAATAAATTAGAGTTGCCATACATTTGCTTGACAAACATGACACGATGATGTTCCAACTGGCTGAAGTTGATTTGACGAATAATATATTTTGTATATTTTTTTTCTGATATATCTCTTGATAATATCGCTCGGAGGAAGTCCGAACGAATCAAAATAATTATTTTCATGAACTGCTACCCAATGTGTGCCGGATCCGTCGTTAAAGTTTAGTATGTTAATTAAACATGATCCATCTGCTGGCGCAGTATTAAGTTCGTCTTTGGAATAAACCCCATGCAAATGTTTGACCTACTTTAGTTTGTCAATTATATCAAAATTACTCAACGGAGACGGCGGTGCCGTCCGCGCAACGAGCTTGCTCGTCATCAACGGCGCGCACCCGGCAGCATCAGTCCACGAGCTTGCTTTGCTCTGGGGTGAGGCTCTTGCGCCTTGCAAACTCAGCGTCTTATCGCCAACAGATCTGGTAGGAGACTGCCTGCTATTCCTGCCAGAAGTGGACCTATAAATCCACCTTGCTATTTTTTGTGAGCGAGACGCCATTGGTTTTCTTGACCTTGGTGTTGTTTTTTATTTCGTTGTTGCTGTTCGCTTTGCTTTTTTTAATTTTTTTTATGTTATACAAACATATTAACCGATTTGCTTAATACCGTTACCTGATACCGATTTTTCGGGTGCGCCTGATATTGCGTCCGATGCTGCGGAGATTCCTAGTGTTCCAAGTTCAAGCAGCAGCTTTGGTGATACTGTTTTTACTATAGTTGCGAGTGCTGGTCCAAAAAAACCGCCATGTCGTGTGTGATCGCTTGCGATCGCTGTTGTTTGTGCCGGGTTCAGGCAAAGAACGAACGGTTTATTTTTTATTGAATTTTTTTATTTGTTGCTTGGTCAACATTAGTTTTATTGCAGTACCTTTTGTGCTGTTTGGTGATATTTTTTGTGAAACTGCACGCCACAGCGCCTTTGGCACCGCAACAGCTGTTGCCAGTTTTTTTAATTTCTCCTTGCGTCAAGTATATTTTTTTTTGTAATTTATTTGGTTGTCTTTATTTAATTGTTAGATTAAAGTTCTCCGACCTCTAAGAACTTCATCTTGAAGTGCTTTGCACTTGAAGTGCTTCACACTTTAAACTTGCACATTCATTTTACCTTGTACCACGTCAGTTGTTACGTGCCTATCACTGACAACAAGCGCGTACACGTTAAGTGTTGCATCTACAGCTGAAGCAGCACTTAGTTTCCAAGTCCTTAGTGTCCAAGTAACTTCTATATCGGCGGTTGATCCGATTGCTCGTTCGGAGTGTTTGGACACGTCAAAGTAAAATATTGGGTAAGTGAAAGATACTCTACAATTGAAATTTGAGCATCTTGATATTTTTGCATGGCTTTCATCAGGTACATGTAAGGTCTAGCAACGTTTTTGTTAGCATCATTAGCAAAGTTACATTCGATTGCTTGTTCAGGATCCTGTTTCGAGTTTATTCTGGCAAATATTCGCCTAATATCTGGGCTATCAAATACGGCGTTGCTTTGAATTTGGCTATTACACCGTGCTTGTTGCTGAAACACAATAAACAATGTCGCGGCAGTTGCTCGCTTGATTCAGTTGTAATACACCATGTATAATCGGTTGTGCTTGGAGGTGCGGTTTGGTATATTTTATTCTGTTGGAAGTAAATCATTTTTGTGTACGCGGCAAGCATAGCGTTAAGTTCTATTGATTTACTGATTGACGGAACAACACGTGGCATCCACAGAGCGAATCTGGTAATAACAAATTGTACATCAGCACCACCAGCTGGAATCAAGCAGTCATTTTGCTCGGCTCGATCGAGGATCAGAGTATGCTTCAGTCCATGAAATACTTTATTGTAATCGCGGCAAAATCCAAAGATTGTTCTCAACGGCAACATCACTGTTATTTGACGAGATTCAGCTGCGAGAGCTTTTCGTTTGGCATAACCCTAGTTGTATCGTTGGTTGCGTAAATTTGTAATAGCTAATCTTATCGCGTCTCCAATATCATCAGCAGCAATACCTGCCGGATTAGCAATAAGATTATTATTATTATGTCCGGCAGCACCAGTACCAGTACGAAATTCACCGGCGATGGCGATTCCGGTTCCAGTATCTTTAACCCACATCACGCTCGTTGCAACAGATCTTGAGTAATCGTCGCTAAACAAAACAATGTTAAATATTGTACTTGCAACTTGCAAGTGCATTGAAATATCTTCTACTGTTTGATTTGCAAGTTGATATCGTGCATTTCTAAACAAGCTACAGCCGTTGTTGATAATCGTAATATCAACATCAGCTCCAATTGCAACTGGAGGAACATCTGTTGTCATAATTTGTCCACGTACCTCTAACATCGCTTTGTGTGGTAGCAGAAACACATCTTCGTCTCTTGTATTAAAATTAGGGACGCCGGCCTTATTTGGTTCGCCCGAGTTTTCATCAAGATACTCGACGTATTCGAATTCAGTCGCGACGTTGTCGGTATCAAATTCTTCGGCAGGATGATTTTTAACTGAAATTTTTTATTTTTAATCGCCACACAAACTGCACTAAAAAGCCACTATTGGTGATTCAATAGGCGCTGTTTTACTAAGCAATTTTTGTATTATTTGTTCACCACTCGGCGACAACAGTTTTTTGTTGTAGAGATCATTGAGTGCTAGTATCTGCCGTTGGTGCAATAGTTGAAATAACCTGTGCTATTTCCGATGCCGAAGGCGTTGCAGATGGCATTGTGGACGCAGACGGCTAAGCCGTCCACGAAGGTGTTGCGCCTTTAATTTTATCGGCAATCTTTTGGCCATCCGCAGTTACGACCGCAGATGCGGTTCCAGTTGCAAAAGCCTTTGATGCGTCAATCGCAATCGGAGCAACGTTTGTGCAATTCCTGGTTTGTTTTCAAAGATCTTTGAAAAATGTTTCCAAAGAAACCTCCTATGATTTTTCATCTATTAATTTTATTTTGTTTCATTGTTTTATGTCTGGGAGTTTTACAAAATTTGTCAGCGACAGCTACGTTGCGGCGCTGCTGCGTAAGTGTAAGTAATAAGTGATAATTTCTTTATTTAGATCAAGTTGTCGCCCAGATTGATTTGTCAATTGTATGATCATACTTAATATTTGTGATTCTGGATTGATCGGATAATATATTTTTTGTCGTGGATTACCTTGCATCAACGACCCTGGAGGAACATCGTTTGTACTTGGCTACCCTTGGCCGAGTAAGAACCAGACGCAACTGAACAATTAATCAGAATCGTATTTACTTGCGTTATATTTACTGAAGATTCTCCATCGTACGATATTGTTTGTACTGCAACAGACCCGTATTGATGATCATTAAAACCTAGCAACGACGCAATTATTTTCCCTGGTGAAAACTCAATTAACAGATTAATTTTTAACGTAATTCTAGCACGTAATGTGTTATAGTTTGGCGTCAACTAAAAAGTGTCGGCGACGCCTCGATTTTTTGTTATTAGTTCTTTGATCGTCTTATTAAGGTCGGTTATGTTATAAGCGCCTTGCGGTATTTTAAATAATGTCGCCCATGCTCCCAAATTATATGTAAAATCATCGTTAACATTTGGTTTAACGTTAGCCATAGTGTGCCACGCAGTAGCTTAAATTAACCCAATTTCATACTGTTTTTCTGGATCAAGCTGAATTGGTGGATTGTGATCCACAGAAAAATTTGCGCTGTTGGCGATGGTTTGTGAGGAATCAAGTAGTAATGTTGTCGAAGACATCGTTGTTTATTTTTTAGTGCACGATAAAAATTTCACCACTGATATCGTTGTTTATAATTTCGTATTCAGCTGATGATAATGATCCATTCGTTCTAAGATGATCTAGTATGTCAACCATTTCGTTGTTAATTTCAGTACTCACATTAGCAGCCTCTTTCGAATATATCAGTAACATTAATCTGTTTACCATTTCCGCTGTTGATGTAAACACTCGAACGGCGGCTCCGCCGCTGGCACAATATCCAGGCTTTTCAGCTGATCATATATCGTAGAGTTTTTTTGCAAATGAACCTAATTTATATCTACCGTCGGTAAAAACCTTCTTCACTAGCTATTATTTTTTCAATACCTCGTAAATATAGACCTGCAATAATACCTTGTAGATAATCATTATAAAACCCAGACATTCTTTCTGCACCAACAGATTTAATCTCTTCACCTCTATCTTTATTTTTATTTTTTTTACGTATTTCACCTAAACGGCTTACAGATTAAGTAAATCATCTCGTGTCATATCTTTACTTTTTTAACATTTAAATCAATACCATAATCAGTGTCAACTTATCGTATTCATGATCGCCAATCTTGCCATAAATTTTGTTAATCCAATTACTTATTAATCGATGGCGTTTTTCTTCTATAATATTTTCTTCTCTAACAAATTTTTCTTCGCCAAGTCTTTCTATTATCTGTTGATAATATCCAGCTTGTTCTATATTTTTTAGCAGTAGCTTCTTGTTGTTTTGTTATTTGTCCTTACGAACCTTTTTCTTGTAGTTCCTTATGTTTCTTTAGCTCTTCTTCTTTCAAAGCTACAATTTCTGATTGTTCACCAACAAAAGTTTCTGTAACTGATTTTAGTATTTTAGCAGCTTTTTCTGCAGCAGCTACCTGTCCTCGACGTGCTTCTTCTACTTTCTTTTTAAACATTGCCTGTGATCGGGCACGTTTTTGTAGTATCTCGATATTTTGTTGATATATTTTTTTTTATTAAATTAAGTTTTATAAAATTGAAGCGGATGGCTTTGTCGTCTCCGAGCTCGGTTACAGAAACTGGTCAAGGCAGCAACGAAACGTTTTTGTTGGATCACGAGGAAGTTTATCAAACAAAAAGAAATTATATTTGCGATCACCTTCAGTGATTGCGGTTACTTCATGATATACCTCAATAAATTTTTCTTTTGTTACATTGCCACATTGTTCATTTGCAATATTCCGAACATCAACAATGTCTAGCCCCGGAAATGGCATGAAACAATCCGTATTTCGCAGAATAAATCTGTCAACGTTATAAAAACCTTGCGCAAGATAAACATCGTTATATTTTTTATTTCGTGACAATGAAAAATTAGATTTTATTTTGCTCATTTCCTCGTTGTTTAGCGGAATATCATCAAAAACAATTATTTTATGTTAGGACGAATCAAGTTCGGTTACTGGAATTATATCTTCAGGCTGTTTAATTACAAATATATCTTCGTTGGCACCAAGTTCATCGTGCAATTTATCATTATACTCGCTTAGCAATTCGTATTTGTCCTGCTGTGGATTAACTGTGTAGATGTATACTCGATCGTAATTAAAATTGTCGTTGAGCAGTAAATTCATTAACAAGTTTGTTTTGCCTGATCCTGATTACCCAACGATAAGATAATGACAATCTGAAAATTCGTTGGTATGTTTATGCTTGATTAATTTTTCATTATCAAAGTTTAATATTGACATTGTTGTTATATTTTTTTCTGCTACATATATTTTATAACGCAATAAACAATAAACATAAGCGTATGTCAAAAATAACTGGCGACGCAATGACAGGTAATTTGTCAATGTCTGGTCCACGTGTGATCGGCCTAGAAACAATATACCCACCCGTTATGCAGCTGACACACAAGCTGTCAGCTATGAACAATTACAAACCGTCGACGATAGCAAGCTCGATAAAACCGGCGGAACTCTTCGCGGTGACTTAAACATGTGAAGCAAAAAAATTAGTAAACTTGGAAACTGCGTATCCGCCAGAAAATTTAAATCAAACTCAGGCGGTTAGTTATTTGCAGTTGAAATGCGTCCATGATATCAAACTTGATAAAACCGGTGGAACAGTTACCGGTAACATCAATATGCCTGGTTGAAAGGTTACTGGGCTCACAGTCGTCAAATTTGTCAAAGACAATTTTGTTCTTAAAAGCGGCGACACAATGGCTGGTTTCTTAGATATGTGCAATAACAATTTAATATCGTGGTATACACCAATTAATTCTATTGAGTTAACAAACAAAATTTATGTTGATAATTCTTCTGCAATGTTGGAGGCACAGAAAAATAATTATTATTTTTTAAAATCCGGCGGAACTATATCTGGTAATATTTGATCTTGTTTCCAATAAAATAACAACAACATATCTTCTAGTTGATTCAGTCGGTCTCAGAAACAAAGAGTATATTGATTCGTTGCTGGGAGTAAAACGAACAAAAAATAATGTTGAATTTATTCCTGTGCTAATTGCCACAACAAACAATAAAACAGGTTTATCGTGAGTGCATCAACACAATATCCTGGAAATAATCCAAATAATGCTGTTCTTGTTACTTCCGTGATCACCAGCGGAATAGAATGGACAACAAAAGGCGAAGCAACAAATTTTTGGATCAAAATAAAATGTCCGTACGCGGTAGCTATATGGCAGTTTCATTTGCGTGGTCGATTAAACGCCGGTACTGGCCGTATTTATAACTCGCGACTAGAGGCTCTAACGATAATACGGCTTGGACTATGCTGTATAGTACAACAAACACATACATTTCAAAGGTTCAATTTTTTCAAATTCCATCGATAAATATTGATACCAAGTACATATTTTAGATTATTTGCTGTTGCAGGTTTAACAGCTTTTTAAATATATACGCTCGACGATCAAGTATAATCTTTAGTTGTTATGTATGTTAAAATAATTAATCAAATAAAGTAGAATAATGACAGAGACAGATATTATTACAGTAGCAAAGGAATTTTATAATAATATTTTTAATCCTTCTGTAGAACATAATATGAGTGAAATTAGAGACGGTATAATTCATGAATATCCTCGCAACAAACAAAAAAATGAATCATATGAAAAAAAATTTAAAACTCGCTGACATAAACAATGATGATGATAGCGCGTTGACGGAGGCTCGAGATAATTTCGTTCGTGTCAAGGAAATGCGTGGACCGGAACTAAATGTCGCATTAAAAGACTTTGATATAATAAGCAAATACTGTCATCCCGACGACTGTTTGGAAGAAGAAAGCTTGTTAAAAAAGATATTGCTTGAACTTAGTTTTGAAAATATTGAGTAATTAATTCAGATGTAATAAAAGCACGAGTATTTGGCAAAAGACAACTAGAAGAAACCAGAATAAATAAGTTACATAATCGTCTCAACAAGCTGTCGGTATCTAAAGAAAAATAAAATAAAAAACTATAAAATGTTAAGCGACAATTTTAAAAATATAGAGATATTTAAACACCTTAGAATGTACTACCATGACAAGCAAACGTTGCTTAAAATTGTTGACAATACAGATGATGCATCATTAATAATAAAAGCGTACTTAAAACGCAATTTTGCCAATTATAAGTTTTGGAATAAAATTTGATCCGAATATTGTCAACAAACCGCTAAAAATAATAAAAGATATTAATGATCAGGTTGATGATTACGACGAGGATGAAAAAGAATCGTTTTTCAACGACGTTGAATCAACAATTTTACAAACAGCACATCGCTGATGCCTACTACGATATTAGTGAAGCAGATGACATTCCACCACCATCGCTCCAACGATCTAGAGAATTATCTATACTAAATTGCTACGACGATCTTAGAAAAATATACGCAATAACGTACAGTAAAAAAGTTGTTGAAAAAATTAATAAAATTTGTGGACCCAGATGTAAGCAATTACTAGGGTTTAAGAAACATGATGATGACAAATTTTATATCTGCGTACGCAATTATCAGGCAATATCTTGTTCTTAAAAATTATACGTTAAATCAAATTGCACTTGTACTTGGATTTATTGATAAAACTGAAATCACATACAACAGTTTGGTAAACGACGAAATATTTCACGTCCTGGACAGACAATTTGATTCATACAGTTGGTTAAATAAATATGATGTACTAACTGATGAGAGATATAAGGATACTGCTTCAACTGTTTACGACAAGTACATAAATTTCTTAGCCGATCCTGCTACTGTGTAAACTTTTCAAATAAAAGAATGCAAAAACAAATAACAGACTTTAATCACGTGTCAAAAATATTCCAAAAACTGAGCATGTCTCGTTAATGCAATATTATCACAAAAAAAACTTTGGTGCGTAAAAAATGCTGCAAGTACTACAGCAGGATAATAGTAATAAATTTATATTTACCGATGCTGATGACTGCCTCCAGTATAGTTTCTAGCAGAGCGTCACTAAACCAGTTTTTATTTTATAATATCTGGAGTTGGTGTTAGTTTATCAACTGCGCTAAAACGAATCGAGCCCAGATTTACAACAAAAAAATGCTTGTAAAACTGCAATTATCACTTACAAAAAAATTACTTGATCAAATAAGCGCTTACTTACGTAGAGTCAAATACGACATGGACGATTTAATACGGGAATTTCGTATTATTGAAAGTATGTAAGCATATATTTTGCCAATGAGAATAACCAAGTATGAAAATATTTATTACAAAACTTATCAAATAGAATGTATTAATGATAGTAAAGAAAATATTAACAAAATTATTTAAATTAATTTTGTCTAAACTGTATGTATAATATTTAACCTTTAGATTAAGATCATTGTAAAACAATAAAGTTGTATTACAGTAACTGTTGTAATTGAGCCCCATTAAGTAACATAATCGTTATTTCTTTTTCTCTGGTAAATTTTTGATTGCACGATCTAATACGTCAGTATCTGGATCAGATATCCAGTCTTCTAGTTTGTTATCGTCTACGTCAATTACAATCCAGAATGATTCATAAACTGTTTGAAAGAAATAAGAGCATCCAAAATGATGCGATTTTACATCAAGTTTATAAGCAGCCATTTTGATTGACTCAAATTCTACAATCTCCTTCTTTGTTAGATTTAATCCAATCATTTTACATGTGTTTGCTGGTAATCGATTATATCTATAGCCATTATCAAATTCCATCTTTTATTATAAATTCTAATCTCTAATAGGAAATTTTATCTAAGAATAAAATATACAACCAAGTTGTAGTAGTAGAGAGTGACCAGTGTTTATGGCTCAGAGACAATAAAATCGTCCAAACAAATACGGGTCGTAAATTTTGCCACAAATATTGTTACCACGATATATTACAATTTTTTATATTTATTTTGATTAGTGTTCCTCGGGTGGGTGACAAAAAAGTCGATTTCATATTTGTTTGGATGATTTTATTGTCTTTGAGACAGAAACCTGGTCTCTATCTCTACTACTGTAATGCAATAAATCAATTTGGCAATGAGTTATCACGGGCCACCGTTGCTGTGATACCTCGCGGAGGAATTTTATTAAGTTGATGATTTTGGGGAGTTAATTTCCTTATCAAATCCGCTCATTTTCCTGCAAAAGGTGTTACCACGTACAATCAAACCCAGGAAAATACATTACCTAATACGTGCATTCATACATCCATACATACATACATACATACATACATACATACATACATACATACATACACACATACATACATACATACATACATACATACATACATACATACATACATAATAAGCTTTTTTTAAAAAACCTTTCTTCTTTTAATAACATCAAAGTAGAGGCACTCGAATGAGCCGATACAAGCCATAGATTAATGCTGAATTGTATGGCCAATTTAGTTCATAGAAGATCGTTACAAATAAAACTAATGGTATCGATAAAAGGATAGAAGGCTGGGATGACCTGTAAGATGGACCCTACCCTATGACTAGCACGGTTTAAATGTTAACTTAATGGAGTAAATAAACTCATCTCTGTTTGGAAACAAATGTGGGCATATGCCTGTCTCCAAACTGAGAGAATGTTATCTAGCCATAGCATTTTGTACGCGATAAAATAGCTACAGGCGGCAAATGTACCTTTTTCATTTTTTGTTATTTACAATACACCATTGTATACAATTCAGTACAATACAATATATTGTTACAATACAAATTCAATACAAAACAGTACAATACCAAACCATATAATACAGTACAGTACAATATATTAGCACAGCTCAAATACACTAATACAAAATACAATACCGTACGCTTATTTATGATGCAAATGTTTCTTGTTATGTGACACAATTCCGATTCTAAATAAAATTTGTTTATGTGTATTTTATGGTTCTAAATCAAATAGTGTAAATATCAGGTCATAAGTAGATCAGAGTAATTCTAGAATTTCTGCATCCAGTAGTCATCCCTTAACAAGAATATCCAACAACAGGAATGGTTTGTAGTGGAAAGGACACACATTTTATGTGGAAAAATTGTAAACAGCTTTATCAAAATCGATGTAAATGGCTTGACTAACCTAAACAGATTCAACTAAGTCTGAGACATCACACATGAATTTGCATGTTGTCTGATGATGCAGTCCGTATCAAATGTTCTGTTCATTTGTAAGAACAGGTGCTCGTTGAATTATTATCTGTAAAAATAGTCTACTATTAAATGTTACTGGTTATAGAACTGCGCACTAATAACCTAACTAGCGTCTGGGACTATTTTCTTTACGCGCAACAAATGAAACGTGCATCGTCTAAGCCAATATGAAAGAAAATATTTATTCTTCTTTCTCTCTAAACTATTTCGATTAAAATAAAAAACTATTTGATAAACAGAATATAAAATGGTTCATAATTTAATATTAAATTTAAGAACATACTGAATTATGTCCAGCTTGGGCTCGATAAGGCTTCTATAAGCCGTCATACAACTCGTTTCATAAATTGAGTATTGAATCATTATTTATTTGAGATCCTCTGTAAGCAAGTCAACCGAACTTCACTTTTGCCTACATCCGTCAGTAAGGGCGTTTAGATTTGGCACGTATGTCAGAACTTGTGTAAGTCTGTCTGTCTCGAGAATATTTTTAGGAACAGTGCACAGGAACCGGTCAAAATATACAATGAATTTTGCTAGCATTTTTGTATGCTTAAGTAGATGACCTCATTCCATTTTGACGCCATTAAGCCACCTTTTATTGTTATTTGCTTCTACACATTTTAAAACTGTTTGGAATTTAACATTTTGAAAATAGCATAAACATTGTTAGCAAGATTAAGCATAAACCGATCGAGGCATAAAACTTTAAATTTAATAATCATATTGATATTCTTTATAGACGACCATTTTCTGAAAATTCCATTATTGTGTCCATATTTAATTATTTAGATTTAACACATTTTTGAACATTTTGGACCTTTTTTGATGATGTAAACCTTTTCAAATACTATTAAGCAAAACCCACTTCACGTCGACAAAAGAAAATAAATGTATCCCTTTTCGCATTTTTATCTGAATAAGGTAGAGACTATAATTAAATACATAAATAAATAAGTGAATGTAGCACATTCATCCTCGATCTCGAGGCATAGAAGTTTTGTAGAAAAGATAACCATTTCAATTTTCTACTTTAAACATCCAAAGCATGCACATTTTTCCTTTGATGGAATATTAGTGTGTCAACATGTATGTTATACAAGATGCATTTCTCTTTTTCTTCTTTATGTTCTTTTTGTTAACATTATCTTTGTAAACCAGGGCACTTGAAGAAGAAAATGCATATTACGATCAAATGCCATAGGAATGCTCTCCTAAATAAAAGAGCATTCAAGGGTTACTGTTTCGTCATATCTGAAAATCCTGATAGAAAAACTTTGCAATTTAATTATAAAAAGAGACATTCTATGGACTAAAACATTCAAATCTGTTCAGTAAACATGGCAAGTAAATGACATTCAATTAGGAAAATGGAAGAGCAAACTTCTGCAGACAGCAACAAACTCGAAATAGGAGCCAGCAGAACATGTAATTAAAGTTATCGATATAATTAGTTTTTTGCATCTTGTTCTTTTGATTTGCTGCAAATTTCCGCCGCTATGTGAGTTATTACCCCGCTGTTTGACAATCAGTATTACCAGAATTCTGTACTCGAATAAACTGCCATCTGCGTACTTTTGCATACTGTTATTTTAATGTTGGTTTAAAATTACTTCAGTCGAAATTTGGTATCATGCACTGCGCACCCAATGATTAAAGTTCGTTTGATGTATACAGAGACAGCTTATAATTTGCTACAATAATAGTTTAGTAAGGATTAGATAGATGCAGAAATGTTTCTTAATCACATTATTTGTAACTTTGAGGAATCATTGTTAAATTATGCATTTCAATGGCAAAAAGATCATGAATAGTGGGAATAGTTGATTAATCTAATCATGGAATCGTAAAAATGTCAGTGGGAATAGTATATTAGACTCACCATAGAATCATTGTGTGGAAATGACCTTTGTGTAATATGCAACTGGAATTAAATATTGTACAAATGTTTTGGATAATACCAATCAATATTTTTTTAAACTTTCCAGTTAAAGTAAACTTTAATAATACTTATGTCCCATTTTATTACTTTTTGCTTTAACTGAGACGTAACTTTTATCTAACGACCATTATTAAAATATTTATTAATTCCATTTTCTTGAGGATAAGACTGTCTGATTATGATGACTGTTTTTTGTTTGATATATTAAAGACCGCTGATATTACCTCAAGTAGTGTGAGTGTTGACATCATCACATGTAAACACGACCAAAATGTTTTACGTCATGAACAGAAGCACTGGAAAAGAACTTAGTCCACTGGTTTAGATTTTGCCGCATCTTAATTTATTTGTTTTCTAGCATCAATATATTCTATATGATGCTATTCGTCCATCGGTGTCGATGGGGACCATTCAATGTCATCGATTCACTGGGTGTGTGTCGGGAGATGGCTGATCAGTCCAATCCGGGCCCGGTAGAGTATGTTGCAGTGGGACATGGATGTACAGGTTGCTAACATGGGAGTTGCGGAACTGCTGTTCCTGGGTTTGCGCAGAGCAAGTTTTTCAGCTGCGTCCACCAGTAATTTCTGCTCAAAGGCTGCTGCACCGGCATTGACTTGATTGCGCTAAGCAGATTGATCAGCAGCGACACTCTCCTAGCTGTCAGGATCAATGCCAAAGCTCTTCAGCGAGGCCTTGAGGGTGTCCTTGTATCTCTTCTTTTGACCACCGTGAGATCTCTTGCCTTGCTGTAGCTCTCCATAGAACACCTTCTTGGGTAGGCGTTCTTACGGCATGCGGACAACATGGCCAGCCCATCGGAGTTGTGCCTTGCACAGCATTGTGTGAATGCTTGTCATGCCGGCCTGAGTGAGCACCTCTGTGTTCGGTACCTTGTCCTGCCATCTGATCTTCAATAGTTTTCTCAGGGAGCTCAGCTGGAAGTGGTTCAGGTTTTTAACATGGCGGCTATACACAGTCCAGGTCTCGCAAGCACAGAGGAGGGCTGGGAGAACAACCGCTGCGTAGACTTTGAGTTTGGTGGCAAGCTTGATGCGTCTCCTATCCCAGACATTTGAGCGGAGTCTGCCAAATGCTACGCTGGCTTTGGCAATCCTGGTGTTGACCTCATCGTCTATGTGGACTGCTTGTGAGAGGGTGCTGCTGAGGTATGTAAACTTGTCAACATGTTTGAGCGTTTGGCCATTGACAGTGATGGATGGTTCCAGGTAATCATTTCCAGGAACTGGCTGATGCAGAACCTTGGTCTTGCTGGTGGAGATGGTGAGTCCGAAGTTGGTACACGCTGTGGAAAAGAGGTTCATGCCCTGTCGCATGACTGCCTCCGTGCTGGAGTTGAGGTCACAGTCATCTGCAAACAGGAAGTCGCGAATGTTCTCAACTTGGACTTTGGTTTTGACTTGAAGTCTCCTCAGGTTGAACAACTTCTCATCCAGACGGTATCGGAGACCGACTCCCACGTTACTGTCCTTGAAAGCATCCATCAGCATTGCGGAGAACATGAGGCTAAAGAAAGTGGGGGCTAAGACGCATCCTTGTTTCACACTATTCGTAACGGCAAAGGGTTCGAAATAGTTACCCTGGTCCTGGACACTGGCAAGCATGCCATCATGAAATTGCTTCATCATTTCAATGAAGACTTTTGGACATCCAACTTTTGCCATGATCTTCCAAAGGCCTTCCCGGATGACAGTGTCGAATGCTTTAGTCAGGTCCACGAAGATGATGTATAGCTGGACATTTTGTTCCTGACACTTTTCTTGCATCTGCCTGGCAGCAAAGATCGTGTCAATGGGGCCTCCCTCCTTTCTGAAGCCACACTGACTTTCTGGCAGTAGGCCATGATCAAGGTTCTCTGTGAGTCTGTTCGGCAGTAGCCTGGCGAGGTCCTTGCCTGCGATGCTGAGTAGAGAGATTCCTTTATGGTTGTCGCAGGACTGGCGATTTCCTTTGCGTTTGTTAATGTGAATGATGGATGCATCTTTGAATTCCTGGAGTATGCGTTTCTGCTTCCACATCCCACAAAACATCTCTGTCAGTCTTTCCACTAGCTTAGGCCCACCAGACTTGAAGATCTCAGCTGGGATGGAATCTGCTGAAGCTTTCACAGTAGACAGGAGCTCAATGGCCTTATGAGTTTCCAGCACTGTTGGAGGGTCAGCCAATCTCTCGTTTGTCTCCACCTGAGGTAGACAGTTGATCACTTCATCGTTGATGTAAGAGGGTCTGTTGAGGACACCGTCAAAGTGTTCCGCCCAGCGATCCAGCATCTTCTATTTCTCTGTTATGAGCGTGCTGCCATCGGAGCTCAAGAGTGGGGCTGTGCCTGATGTTACTGGGCCATAAACATCACGAAGAGCACTATATAAATTCTTCATGTCGTGTCTGTCCGCAAAGAACTAATATCATCAGCCTTTCGGCTCAGACTTGTGTCCTGCATCTCGTGCAGTTCTTCTGTACAGCTTGGCGGACTCTGCTGAAGGCATCTTTCTTTGCAGTAGACTTAGGGTCGATGCTGTACGCACGATGGAGACGGTGCTTCTCCTCTAGCAGGACTGTATTTCTTCACAGTTCTCGTCAAAC
Organism: Megalonaias nervosa; assembly: GCA_016617855.1. Lineage (NCBI taxonomy): Eukaryota > Metazoa > Mollusca > Bivalvia > Unionida > Unionidae > Megalonaias > Megalonaias nervosa. Next base: position 28,432 of record JAECUM010031804.1, read on the forward strand.
CAGTCTTGGTGCTTTCGTGTAGTGACGCCAAGGGTTTCAGATGCATTAGAGTACACCAGCTGTTTGAAGGCCACCCAGCATTGCCCTACGTCGTTGGTATCAGAGTCTGTAGTTTCCAGCTGGCTTGTCAGAGCTTCAGACAGAGCTTTCTCAGAGTTGCAGACTTTCAGCCTGGAGACGTTGAGGCGCTTTGGGACTTTAAATCCCCGTGGACGTCATGGAGGTTGAATTCTAAGATTCATCTTGGATATCAGCACCATGTTGTCTGTCCAGCAGTCAGCTCCACACATGGCTTTGGTCACACGGACAACCTGCCTGTCACTCCTACGGACTAAGATGTGCTTAGACCGTGGGAGCATCCAAGTTGTTTTGTTACGGTTGGGCAGACGGAAGACAGTGTTTGTGATAAGGGATCATATCTTGCGCACATCCTCAAGAGTAGATATCAGTTGCTGTTGCAGTTGCCAATTCCATGTCTACCAATAACTCCCTCCCACGAGATGTGGTCCACGCCAACTCTGGCGTTAAAATCACCAAGAATGATCAGCTTGTCTGGCATTGGTACTGAAGCAATCAGAGATTCCAGATCCTGGTAGAACTTGTCTTCGGCTTTCTCCGAGTTGGTTATGGTTGGTGCATAAACACTAATGAGTGTGGCTTGCTTTTATCCTGGTAAGGGTAACTTCAGCATTATTAGCCGGTCATTAATTCTCTTTGGTAAGCTGGAGAGCTTATTCAACAGACTTGACTGGACAGCGAAACCAACTCCAGACCCACGACGTTCATCGGTGCCACGTCCACTCCAGAAAAAGGTGCAGCCAGCTCCAACTTAAGTCAACTGGCCCTCTTCGGCCAAGCAAGTTTCACTCAAGGCTGCTATCTCTATATTGTAGCTAGCAAGTTCTCTTGCAATCAGGGCAGTTTTTCTCTCTGGTCTGTCAGCGTCTTCACGATCCAATAGAGTGCGTATGTTCCACGCACCAAGTGTGAAGGGAACCTTTCGGGTTTTCTTTGTGTTTCGACCGTGGTAATTGAAGCAGGCTTTTTTAGGGCACCTTTTCCAGCCCCATCCTCACGCTACGGAGCTAAGCAGAGCTATCCTGAAGAGGTCTGCTTAGTCGCTCAGAAGGCTACCGAAATCAATTTCTGCTTCAGGTCAATGGAAGACTACCCTATGGCCTGAGCCACCTGTGTGCAGGTCCGCCACTACGGCTGCCAGTGCGTCCACACCTGCCTCGTCGCAGCTCGCCCATCATCGCAGGATTTGTGCATGGGTGACGACACAAATGACTTGCGCGTTGAGTTGAATTAAAGTGAGGGAGAGTTGCGCTGCGTCAGCCTCACTTTCTCGTCCAGGCCCCACTTTGCCGTGTGGCAAGACGTAGTCAAGATGGCTGGAATGGAGACTGGATGCAGTGGATGACAAAGGCGTCCTGCGTGTCTTGCCGTGCTCTTAGCGCTCCACGTCGCTTTGCTGGGTCCGCCTTCCTGCCCGTTGACCAGCTGGTGGTTCCTCCGCGCAGTCCGCCGCATCCAGTCTTCACATGCTGTGGATGACAAGCCCTATCTCACCGAGGGTTGAGACCCGTCGGTTACCCTGAAGCTGGTTTAGCCAGCCAGTCGAAGCCATTGTCCGTAGTGTGGCCACTGCGCATGCTACATCTTCTTGGAGCCACAGGTGAGAGCTGAGCGCGAAGTGGGTACCAAAGATGGACTAGCTACCCCAAAAGGAGTACAACTGCTACCCCCACCAGACGTACTACCCCTCGATGAGTACCCTTACACCATAATATCTCTCTGAATATCAGAACTTTCTGTCTATGGCATACTGCATTTTTGATGGATTTCATTAGAATTTGTGATTTAATGTCCCACTTGTTTATATCTTTTCGGGTTAATACTAAAGGTAAAATGTATCATATGCATATTAATGTTTAGTTATTCTTTAACAGAGAACGTTTCAAATATGTTTAGAAACAGCTTTGTTAGAGACAAAACCCATTGTACGGTACATATTGGAATGTCAGGGCGCATCTCAAAATAACCCTCTCCCTGTGTCATCTGTTCTCCAGAAACATACTTAGGAAAAGACTTTGCATTTTGCATTTACACCTGCCTGTGACTTGACGTAAATTCATGCATAATAGTCGGTGACATTATTGACAGGCAGCGTAGTAATGAAGTTTTAAATAAAGCTGGGTAATCACTATTGCAATTATATAACAGCATTCAGTTCCACAATAATTGATATGTAGCTTCAACTAACCAAACAAATGTCGAACATTTTTCTTTATTAATGTACGGTAAGATAAGGCGTGAAAACCAAAGCAGCACGAGTAGATTTGAGATATACATTTTCCCAAAATAAATCAAGGAAATAACGTTTCTTTCTAACTTCCGCTACTGTCCCTTAGTATAGTATGTGTGTAATAAGAAGAATGCTCATTAAATTAGGCACACTACAACTACTAACCCAACGTTTCATCTGTCATAGAAACAATGATCAACGAAACAGTTATCATTATAATTTCATATAGGATAGTATTTTTTTATCTACAAGAACAAAGATGAATGGTGCTCCTTAGGTCTGGTTCAGCTAGACAGACGAGATTCCATGCACAAACCAATTTAGTGTTTACTGCAGGCTTTTGCAGACAAGGAAAATGGAGATCTCTAAGGGTGTTTCCTTGCAGTCAGGAACATAGAATGATATGGCGTGCATGGAATAATGATTCAGTACAAAGTATCTGGTAGACTGGCTAGGAAAATCTCAAATACATCTTGCTTCCTACAGTGTCAACCGCTTTTCAAACTGGACATCGCTCATACAAACGGCAGCGCGTCTTATCCATACTGCGCGTTCCTATCATCAATCACGCAATGATGAATCATGCAGTTGTCGTAGTTGAAATTATTGTACAAGACCATGCACCATTGTTGAACTCTTCAGGGCGAAGAAAATCATTATCCTCTGCGTACATCATGAAGTATATGTAGAAGACATTAAGTACATCAGCAAGAAAGAAGACATTCCTAACGTCAGCCGTGTTAGAAAGTTTGACCGTATTATCTACGAGTATGGCCTGATAATTGTCGTCGGTCGTCTAAACAACGCTCAATTAGACAGGACTGAGGTAAATCCTCTTACCATTCCAGGTCCTCATCACCTCGCCACTTTGTTCGTGCTCCACCATCACGAGCAGGTCAAACACCAGGGTTGTAACTGTGCAGAAGGAACAGTCACAATGGTATGGTTGTGGATCGTTAGTGCTAAGCAATGCATTACCAAAGTAATTAGCATATTGATGCCGTGGACAACGAGGTACAAAGGAGTAAAAAAGGATGACATACCTGCCAGCCGACCGATTTAGCATAGATCCCTTTCACCTATGTTGGACTAGATGTCAAGGAAAAACATATGCCGGAGCATAATGAGAACCGGTACTTCTTTATCGTGGATGCCAATTCCCATATACTGATCCAGATTATACAACAGGATAATTCTGATTCCACTTGGCGTTTGTATAAATTTTGCGAGATTCTGATTTTTGGAACTGTAGCTTTCGAGGCTGTAGTCGCCATCCAAGGTTGGTCATTACTTCAAGAGCTGGGATACCACACCACTCAAAGTAAAGCTACAGGTATCGGAAAGGTGGAATGATTCTTTACAGGCTCTCGATCAGCTCTTGATTTCAAATACTTACTCCCCAAACTCTCTTTCTGCAACTCAGAGAGAATGGGAATGCACCACATAGGGTACATCTTCGGGAAAGCTATATTGACACCGCAACCCGGATATACTATTTCTAGACTTGAGTTTTGTGGAGCTGTACTGACAGCAGAAATAGGGGAGCTGATTTCAGACGAAACGGACATGAGTTATATACTGCAGCAAAGGTGTCTTGGGGTACATACACAACTAAAACAGAAGATTATATGTTTTTACCAGCAAGAGCTTGGAATGTATCAGGAGGTCAACATAACCAGAGCAATGGCATTATGTTCCTGCTGACCAAAACCAAGCATACAACGCTACTAGATCAGTTCTCGCAGCTCAGTTGATGTGCACAACATGGCCAGCATGGCCAGTATTTCTGCTGCATGACCACAATACGCCGCCAGCTGGGACAGGCCCTTTTGAACTTATGGACCCTGGATCAGACACCGACATTCGTCCTCAGTTCACAAACCGTGCTACCAGCTATACGTCTGATAAACTACACCTTTACAACCTCATAGCTGCACTAGACTAATCTTGTAATCCAGACACGCAAACACAGAGACACACTGCTCCCTGATCACATGCAAATATCTTACAACAACGAAAACATATACCACTGCAGCAGATACGTGATCGTACGGCTACGTCTCTACAATAAGGCCTACTACTACGGCTACCCTTCATGTATTTAGCCACATCGAAGATCAGATCAAGGGCATCAGGCCTCCTGCTGCGTCAATTACTGCTTGCCTACGGCATCAGCGACGCCGATACATCAACAACTACAGCAAACAGCGATCAAAACAACAAATATCAGTCATCATCACTCTGAACAACAGTAAATGTTACATTTGAACTGGCAAAATAAAAATAGGACCCTGGTCAACACGAGCAGAGACATTGTCACTCATCTCTGACAGAAATGAATAGTGGCAGAGTCTGAGCCAGCAAAGGAGATTACTCAACCTACTGAGACAACTGATAATAACGCTCCATTTGAACTTTAACAGAAGCAGAATTACACTAGACATCATCGGAGAGTTACGTTGACACAAAAAAACCTGGGAAAATATGACACTGACAGATACGAGTATCGTGGAAAATTAAAAAGAGAATGAACTCGGACTGAAATTGACATGTTTATCATTGTACATGCTGCAAATGAAGAACAACCAATCCAGCAGGCTATAAATCAGCTGGGGTATAGTTATGGATGCTATCAGCTATTGTCAGGAAAAGTGTTCTGATTCTCAACAAGGACCAATGTTGAGGAAAGTTTGGAGGAAAGAGTTCTTCGGGAAACTCTCGATGAGGAATGTGACAGTCTCGAACGAACATAAAGAGGCTGAGAGTCAACTTGAATGCTTATTGGAAATCGGATCTCTCTGCTTAGGTTTATTTGGACATGCTGCAAAATCTATAAACTCGATGTAATTACAAATATCGACGATTAGTGCATTTGTTAGCAGGAAACAGAGGTTGCACTTATGCGCGCCATCTACAGTGAAAGACAAGCAGCCAGGAAGCAGAACAGGTGGTAGCCCTATCACTGCACGCATGAAAGTCGAGTTGGAAGTTATTTTAAATGCCATACATCAGGAGAAGGAAGCATCTGCGACTGAAGTCCATATCAGGTCTATAAAGCAGCTATAGAACAAGAGGCTGGGGAGATAATTCACATTGGTAATTACTGGTAAATCTCTTTTGATATTTAGGCTATTATCAAAATTTAAAGAGTAAAGTCGTTGTCAGTGTGCATTTTCAGGCATGTTCCCAACAATTTGTAAATGACTTACTCATCCACCTAGAGAATAGTGGATACTCCAATGGTCGAGGCATGCAGGAAGAGAAAAAAATCTGTTCACGGTCTGTTTGGTACTGACAATGAACTGAATGTTTTAAAATTTGCTGCAAATGTGATCAGAAAATTAAAAATTTTTTCAATGTTTTTATTAGTGAATTTTGGTGTATTATTTATTCAAGGGACAAGTTTTAATTATGTACCAGGAGTTACAAAACATACATAATGCTTTATTTACAAAGCAATTGTGGGACAATGAACATGGTAGCTAAGAGATTCTTATGGTTGAATAATTTGTGGGAAAAACACAAGGATTTATATGGGCACACACAAATAATTCAATTCCCATTGTCCATAATCGTAATATTTTGTCAAATTACAATGCGGTAAGAATGACAACACATGCATGATCTTTCCAAACATAACCTTCTAAAACGATTAAATGATATGTTACCTGTCTCGTATTTGAGAAAAAAAATTTCTTCCAGATGCCCAGTATTAAAATCCAGCACGGTGAAATCTCATCGTTTACCTCCGGTAATATCCGTGCTACGATGGTCATTAAATGAAAATGTTATTAGGGTCAAGCCTGCTGCTGCGTACTATCTACACATATGCAAACTTCTACTAAAAATATCTTTATTCTTTTCGGCAGTTATGTTTACGCTAGTAATTCTTTTAAATACGGTATTATTTAGCTCGTATAACAATTGTTTGTATTTGACCACACAACCTACTTTCCCTTGACTATATTCTTCCGTTCTTAATAAATAGAAACAAATAGTTTCTCCTTCTAAGAGGTTTAATACAGAATTTACCTCACCCATTAAAAGGATGGATCCAGGACAGAAAGACATCTTCATTATAGATTCATGATGGCGAACAGTCATTGCACGTGACACATGATCATACTCTCTCAGTTTTGATAAATGGGGCTAAGGTTACAAGAAAAACTTGACATAAGTGTCCATGGAACTAATTATAATTGATTCAAATGTAACAGTCCAAAGTTAATTACTCAGTTTGACCACAATATATCCCATTTAACAAGTAGTTTTACTTAATGCGAAATCAAAAGTTACTATTCCTGTTTCTTTTCTATGTTGATTAATCAATTTGTCTTTTGTTCGGCTTCGATTTTCTTTCCACGATAGATAACAACCTGTGATAGGCATTTTCTTTGATTATTGATCACGTGGAATATAAGGAATTAAAAGTAGAAAAAATTAATTAACGTCATTAGTTGCTATTAAACGAGGGAGAAGAACAACAAAGAAAAACAATCCAGAAGAAATTGTTAGGGATAATGCTTTACACTTATTTAACTCGAAGGGAAATTAACGTTAATTGCTTTTCAGCAGAGGTCGTTTTCAGGGCGAATATTGTCTATGTATATGATATTACGAAGAAAATGATGAAAATAAAAATCAGTTCCTCATATGATACTATTGTAAATGAGCGCGTGCAATATATGACAGATTGAAAAAAAA
>JAECUM010031805.1:0-44139 GCA_016617855.1 Megalonaias nervosa
TATATATATGTATCTTCAATCCACAATTGACTGGTTAGCAGATGACTTCCTATCGATAATTTAAACTATTTAGCTGTATCTTAATTTAAACTTAAAGTACCACCTATCAAGTCTACGAGTTATTTTCATTATATAAATTACATCTTTATGAAAAATCAGATAATTCGATATGTTTATCCAAATAGTACTTACCATCGATCATAATTAGTAACTTTTTTCTCTTAATGTACCCAAAGACCAAAGTCATGATGCCGTGTATGTAAAACTTTGTGCAGATCCAACCCCCCCCCCCCCAATTAAATTATTTGATGTAGATGTTGTTGTTATTCGGATTAAATATATCCTCACCAGGTATTTTACATTCATTTAAAAAAGGTATTTAATATACATTTAACAGGAATTTTAGATACATTTAACATGAATTTTAGATGTATTTAACAGCTTTATTATTTAAAACTAAACTGGAAACTTCTTAACAGACTTAACTATGGAACATTATGATGTCTTAAAGGCCAGCAGGAAATCCAAAAAGAAGCACATAACATCCACACTACCTAGTGTAGTCGATTCTGTTAAATTCTCATGTCGCACTGTGTGCTGTATTTGTTCAGGAACCATTCAGTAACACATTTTAGGGCATAGTTATCAAAAAAATGTATTGTTGTGTATTTGAAACATAGATTTTTCACTATAGAAAATCATGTCTTGAATTATGTTGGGTAAATTAACTTGTTTAGGTGATTTAACCAAGTTACTGTATCAAACTTAATCTCAGTACAAGGGTAAGAACTGACCTTATTAATTTTGTGTCGAGTTCCCTTCGGGACAGATTCTCTCTAAGGCACACGCATATTAAAAATATAGTCTATTACTTTTGAACTGAAGTCATCCTGTATTCATATTTTCTACAAAAAATGCCGCATTTATGTCGGTGTCAAATGTCCATTATATTTTTTATAAAGTAACGTGACATTAGCTTTCCATGTCAATAAATGGAGTTTCTATTGACTTTTTTTTGCCTCACATTTATATATAATTCTTTACTGAATTGTCCTCTCAAACTTTTCTTGCACTATAACACAATTTCAATCTCATTGATTTTATACACTCTTTACATCTATGGTATTTTGCGTTTGATTTTTCTATTTTCGTTAATGCATTGGTATCATTTTACAACTGACTGCGCCATTTATTTGTGTAGTTTAATTTTAAATCATTACAAGATGTGGAATGAAAGCTCTGAAAAAAATAAAAATAAACATATCTTCAAACTCTACATATGCAAACGCATTATAAAACATACAAGAGTTTACTTCATCCATATCATGCAAAAACGTGATTCAAATTAACCGGTGTTAGTTAATTTTGCAATGATTATTTGTAACAATGATACGGTGTATATGGTAGCAATTTTGTGTAAGAAAAATATGTACTTGATGACGCAGTTGCTATACATTCCATGGGCTTCTATGTACTGTATGTACCTCTATTTCTTTTAATATTATATTTTCAGATGGCCCTAAACTGTTAAAGAGTCGATCATAGCTTTTTATTTCGTAGGAGTATACTGTGTAGCGTTTATCAGTTTTCTTTTAAAATCTTTTCAAATTTGAACATATCGTCTTGTTTGTCATACAGAGATAGCTCTCTTTCGTAAAACCCTCTCAGTATATCCTCGCCATTACAGTCTTCCAGTATATGAACGACCGGATCACTTAAAAGTACTTGCCTGAGGTTAAATAGTTCCATGGAGTCATGTTTATTGATCCGTGGTTTACGTAATTGTAATCATGGATTAAATTTGGTAAAACGTTAATCTGTTTTCTGGTTTCATTTTTTTTAGTTAAATACTTTCACTTTCTATTATATTGATATCTATGTAAAGAACTGAACTTTTAGGGTCGTAATAAAGATATTTTTTTAACAAATGTTCTTTGTAGGTTATATTACACGGCCAAAATCATCCAGAAATTTATGCTTGATAAATTGTAAAAAGGTCTTATTAACAAGCCAACAGGATGACCATCTGAAACAAGCGCTTTTATTGTCAACAATTTTCCATCTATCTTTATAAACGTAAGATTGAGTTCAGATTTATGTCCAATTTGACTTTTTATTGTTGAATCTTAAATAAGACCTTCATATTCCAAATCAGCATATTTTGTTCTAAATCGGACTTAAACTGAATACAAATTTGTGCATTTATCAACTACATACTTCATTCCTTTTTCATACTACACAGTATAACCACCTTGCTATCAAAGCTATAACTAAATGTCATCTGTAAATCTGCATCTTTGCTTTAAAAAAGGGTGAGTATATCTTATTAATATTTAACATAAAAATAATAATTTTAATTCTCTTTAATACTATTTTCGTAGCAGTACTATCTTTGACCATACATTTAACCCATGCAGACTTGTAGCACTACTATCTCTGACCATACATTTAACCCTTTTAGACTCGGTGCATTACTAGCTTTGACAATAATTTCAACACATTTAGACTTGTAGGACTGCTAGCTTTGACCATACTTTTAACACATTCAGACTTGTGGCACAGCTAGCTTTGACCATACTTTTAGTCCATTCAGATCCGAAGCACATTTAGCTTTGACCATACTTTCAACCCATTCAGACTTGTGGCACTGCTGGCTTTGACCATACTTTTAGCCCATTCAGACTTGGTGGCACTGCTATCTTTGATCATACTTTCAACCCATTCAGACTTGTGACACTGCTAGCTTTGACCATACTTTTAGCCCATTCAGACTTGTAGCACTGTTCTCTTTGATCATACTTTTAGCCCATTCAGACTTGTGGCACTATTAGCGTTGATCATACTTTAAACACATTTAGACCTGTAAACAGATATTATCTTAAGGTACCGACTTTATTGATTGGATGTTAAACTCGCAAAATAGTCCTATTACCCGTCAACTGAACATATCTCTCAACCATTATTTAAAATGTATAAACAAAATTATAATTCAGTTCGACAACTGTAGTAGTAAACTAATGGGCGGATCCTGGACCAGAGACCCAACTCCCCCTAGTAAAACAAGATCAGGTAACACAAAGTGTTTTACTAAGGAAGTTATTTTTTGTATACCCGATAAATTAAACATTGTTTTGGGTTACTTGATTTGTTTTGGGGTGAGTTGGGCCTCCGATCCAGGATTTGCCTATTAGTTTACTACTGATATTTGTTGACAATGTGGTTGATATTTTATTTGATAATGATATATTTTAAAGTTTAGACAAAATTTCATACCCTATCATTATCATACTTTTTTTTTGATAATCTTTTTCATACCTGCCGACTGTCATTGGTAGAATATCTGTTAACATACTGTCAATAGTACGAAACTCGCGTATTAAATCGTCCATATCATATTTTATACCTCGTAAGTAAGATCGTATCTGATCAAGTAATTTTTTGTAGGTGATACTAGCTGTTTTGCAGGCTTTTTTTTTAGTCACAAACCGATGTTCAATTTTTTTACACGCTGTTGAAAGTGAAACACCAACGTCCGATATTATTAACAAAAATGGATTTAATGATCCTCCACTTGAAATTATACCAGAGCCAGTCATCAATAACGGTAAATATGATATTATCCGAAGTATTTTGTTGTAGTATTTATAACATTTTTTCACGCACCAAAGTTTTTTATGATAATATCCGTAATATTGCATTAGAGCGTCCACATCTTGTTTTGGAATTTCTTTTGAAATGTGATTGAAATCAACTATACTTTTTTTCATTATATGATATTTGTTTACAATAGTGCTAGTCCCTAGTGATTAATTATGGTGTTTCAGCTATAAATTCCAGACACCACCAGTAACGTCTCGGAGGCCTTTCTGTTGATGTCAACGTAAATGTTTCTTTGGTGTTCTTATTTAGTATCACCAGTAAATGATTATAAAATACATTCGGTGATGATGAAGTGGACGCAGTAATTTTCGAACCGTACATGGACAGCCTGTATAACCCAGTTACTTCTGCGGTATGTTCGAGAGTGTTATTTTGCGGTGTCCATGTTGATGATCCTGATGCTACTGTGTACACGATATTTTTAATTTGTCCGTGTGGAATTTTAATCAGATTCGTTTTTTGAACAATATTAGTATTCCACTGACAATGTCGTTGAGTTTCGTGTTAACGTCGGAGAGTTTTATGTCAACGGTTGGTTGTTCCCCAAAAAATTCTTTAATAGGTTTGTTTATGTTTCTACGAAAATTTAAAAACAGTTGTACGTGACTAGAAAAATTAGTATTTAATGTAGTCATTTCATCATTGATTTTTTTTAACGAAGTTGTTATTGGAATTTCCTTATCATCGACGTATTTTTTCGTTGCAGCATCAAAATCAGATTCTGGTGTTCTAAGATTATTAATACCATTATAATTCATGTTGAGAAATGCACGCATTATACCACCGTTGACCGTTACGTACTTAGATTCTTGATCATCGACGTATTTTTTTGTTGCTGCGTCTGTATCTGCGGTTGGGTTTCCAAGGTATGTAATTTTATTTTGGTTCATGATAATGTTACCGGTAAATAAATCACCAGCTTTTTTGACATAATCGTTAACCGAGTTACCGGAATCTTTTATTTTACCTTGGTCAGTAAAAGTAACGATATTATTAACAACCGCGGTAGGAATTCGTACAAGTACATCTGACAGTTGTACATTACTTGTCTTCAATCGTCCTTGTTTGTCCTGGAAAACGACGACTTCATTTTGATCTACACTTGTGATATTTAATAAATTATCGATTTCATATTTGAGCTGATCAAGAGTTGCATACTTTGATAAGTCACCTTGCTGAGCTTCAGTTGATAAATCTATCAATAATGTTCCAAATTTCGTATAATAGCTCATATTATATAAATTATATTACATAAAATTATCTAACAACAATGGCGACGATATTAAACTTTGATACAGAGCGGTTGGTGAAACATAAACATAACAATGAACTTCCAGATTGTCATTATCTTATTGTTGGGCGAACTGGATCGGGAAAAACAAATTTGCTTATGAACTTGCTTCTCGGAGATAATTTTAACTACGATCGAGTTTATATTTACACAATTAATTCGCAGCAAGATAAGTACGATCTACTAAGCAAATATAATGACAAACTTCGTGATGATCTTGATGCTGGTGAAGATTTTTTTATAATCAAACAACCAGAAGATTTTATTCCAGTTAATCAACTTGATTCGGATGAACATAAGATAGTTGTTTTTGACGATATTCCGTTAAACAATGTAGAAATGAATAAAATAAGATCGTATTTTTCACTGTCGTGGAATAAAAAATGTAATTCCGTTTATTTAGCTCAAGGTTTTTATAATGTTGACAGATTTATTCGGCGAAATACCGGTTGTTTTATATTATTTCCAGGGCTGGACAATGTTGACGTTAGAAATATCGCGAACGAGCAATGCGGTGATGTGACAAAAGATAAATTTATCGAATTATATCATAAAGCTACAAAGGATAAATGTAACTTTTTCTGATTTGATAAACTTGCAAATGATCCGACTAAAATGTTTCGCTGTTGTATTGACATTTACTTGCAGTAAGGTGTTTTCCACTTCTTAAAATTTTATAAAATTTATATATAATAATTATGGATAAACGAGCGAAGTACAGAAAACATATAGAAGATCTAAAAAAAACTTGCTCAATCTCAAGCAGAATTTAAGCAAAAAGCACAGTAAGCACGACGTGGACAAGTAACTGCTGCAGAAACAACAGCTACGATTCTCAAACCAGTTACTGAAGCACTACTTGGGAAACAACCTGAAACTAAACCACTATCAGAAGAAGAACTTAAGCAACTACAGGAAAAAGGTTTGGTTGGAATTGTTAAGGAACAACAAGAAGCGGCTGCTGCAGAAATTGTTGCTAAATCTGCTGAAGAAAGAAGACGATTAGCTGAAGAACTTACAGCGTATATTTCTAATCCTGTTGCTAGACAAGCTGAAATAAATCGGCTGATTGATAATCCGCTCGAATTTGAACGACGATTAGCAAGTTTAACAGTTGGGCCGATTAGAAGTAAGTTAGAAGATATAACGAAAACAATTGAAGAATCAGGAGATGTATTTCAGGAGATTTTGAGGAAAGAATCTTCTCCAAGAGGATTATCACAATTTGAATGGGACTTAAAAAATATAAATAACAAAATAGAAGATGTTGAGTATAAAATGTTTAACTCAACATATCGTTTTAAAGATTCGAGAATATACGATATTTTAAAAGAAGAATATAATGCTAACGAAAAAATTGCACAGTTAACGCAAATATCAGAGGATAATAAGAAACAGATCGATTTAGTGGCACCGGGAAATAGAGAATATTACAAAGCTATTGAAAAATACCGACAAGGTATTATCGCCGATCTTTATATCAAAGCTATTAATCAAATAATTAATGAAAAAAAGTTCAATCATTACACTAATGTTTTGAGTACCATAGCAAAAGAAATAGATTTAAAAAGAGTACCAGCAAAGACTGAAAAACCACTAGTTATATCGCCCGAGAAAATTGAAGAACCAATAGTTATATCTCCAGAGGAAACTGAAAGAAGGAAGCAAATTGAAAAAAATAGAAAAATGACAGAAGGTATAATAACAAAATCCGATTACAAAACTTTTATAAAAAAATACGATATTGAAGATATTAATAATATTGTTAAATGGTCACAAGATAAATATGATGATCTTATTGAACAATTAAATGATATTCGTAGAGCTGGAATAGAAACTCATGGTAGAATTAGTAAAGCTAAAATAGAAGATCTTGAAAAACTTTTTGAACGATACAGAGATGCTATTATTGCTTATAATTTAATACCTATAGCGAAGAAATTTAGATCTGGAGAATCTAAATATGTAAAATTTTACGACGAGTTTGAATATAATGAGAATCTTCGCATGAGTGAAATGAGTAAAAAGACTGGAACTGGTGTAAAAATATTTACATCAACTGCTGAAATGATAGGCAGATTAATGCTGTTGATATCATCAAAAGAAGCTGGTAGTATTAGTGTTGAAATTGATAATGAAATTATTGACATACTTGATCATCTAAGATCGGAAAATTTATTAACATCTGACGAGTACGAAACTTTACACCGCGATTTAATTTTATAAAAATATAATAAATAACAATGCCAACAACATTATTACTAGACTCTAGTACGGCCGCGAAAGATAGCGCAAATTTTTCAGTAAATTATATTCCGCCAATACAACTTGATACTGAAAAACAGTACGAAATTGGGCTAATTTCATGTACATGTTGGCATTCCATGGCTAACGTGAAAACTGACGTCAATGAGGAAATTTCATTTGCTTTGTCATTTCCAGATATTATAGGAGGTAGGTTAAAAAAAATCAAAATTCCACAAGGAACTTATAATATCACTGATCTAAATATGACTATAAAGGAGCTTATAACAAAAGCTGGCGGTGTAGCTGCTAATTTCGAGTTAACAGCGAATTATAACACGTTACGCGCTAGAATGACACTAAAAGATACTATAGTAGTTGATTTTACATCACCGAGAAGTATCGCGTCGTTAATCGGATTTAAACATCTAAATACTTATTATGGTGCTGCTGCTAAAGACATTGATCACAAAAGTCCAGTAACCACATATGACGGTGAACTGCCGGTAAATATAACTGACGTAAACACAATATTAATAAATTGCTCTATTGCTTCCGGATCCTACTCAGCCCAGGGCAGTAAAGGGCAAACAATATATAGTTTCTCACCAGATGTTCCACCAGGTTCTCTCATGCAAATTAGTCCACGGCAAGTTATTTATTATCCGCTAAATGTTAAAAATCAAATAACAACAATAAATATGCAGTTGACAGATCAATCTGGGCGACAGTTGCATCTAAATAATGAAGTCGTTACCTATTACCTACACTTAAGCACACAATAGTAAATATATTTTATAATGCGAAAGATTTGGCAATAAAAATTATGCAACCTCAGATATAATGAAACAGAGAAAAAAATTTCACAGAAGAAAAATAGTTGGGGGATTTTTTGGAAATAAAATTGTTGAAAATATCCCAGGAATTGCGCGTAAAGTTGCACCAATTGCACTTGACGCAGGTAAAGCTTTTGCAACTGGAGCTGAATCTGCCGCTGGAACTGCGGTGGGACAAAAAAATAGCTGAAAAAATAAAAGGCGTGCCGTCTGCATCCGAGATAAAACAAGTTATATCAGAAATCGCTTCAACAAAAGAAACGCAACGTGCTATGATAACAACAACAAAAAAAACTTTTATCACCAAAGGGCGAGCAGATTATACAAAAATTAATATCTAAAGTAACAGCGCCGCAATAAAATTTTATATAATCTAATAAATAAAAAATGTCTGTTAAAAATTATCTCGATTTAGCAGAAACTTATGACGCTGATGACACTGTAACAGAATTTGAGTATGTTGAGTATCTCGATGAAAATTCTAATGAACCAAATAAAGCTGGCGTCAGAACATTTAATACTCGAGACGAAAATGTATTTGTACTGCCACATAAGGCAATGTTAGAAGTTCGCGGTCAGATTATGACAGTAGCCAATCCGCCTGCTGCAATTGCAGCTGAAACAGAAGTAGCTCTTATAAATAATGGTTGGTGTTTATTCAAAAGTGCTAGATATCAACTAGCTGATCAAACTGTTGAGGATATTTCAAGTCACTTACAAGTTGCAAGTACAATTTTAAATATCATTTCGTTTTCTGATGATTATTCAAGATCAACCGCAACGAACATGATGTAGTTTAAAGATACTGGAACTGGTGGTTTAGCCGTGTCAAAAGAACTTTTCTCCAAAGGTGTTTTAGTACAAAGAGCTGATGCCGCCGCAGATTTTCCAATTGTAAGAAATTTTCTTATTGCTAATGCTAACAATTTTGGTATAGCCACGCCAGATGCAGCCGCTAATCAAGATGCTACAAGAGTTTCTCTTACTGCTGCTTGTAATAATCTTGGCATAACACCACCAGGAGCAGCTGCAGACGGTGTTGCAATGTTAGATTTAGTTAATAAAGCAATTAGCGTAACAAATCCGCGTTACAATGAAGGTCTTGCTAAGAGAAAGGCACTTGCGGCAGGATCACGTCAAATTACAATGATGCTGCCATTGAGTACAATATTTGGCTTTTGTCGCGATTATGATAAAGTATTTCGTGGAGTTAAATATACACTTATTTTAGATCGGGCAGAACAAAACGACTGCTTGTTTAGGTCAGGCGGAGCTGATGTACAATTTATCATAAACAAACTTGCGTTGTGGATCCCACGAATAACGCCGTCGATCACTAAAATGTCAGAACTAAATAATATGCTTGAAAACCGCACAAACAAAATTTATTTTCAACAACATAAAATATATCAAACAGCAGTCCCAAATACTACGGACTACACATGGCGAGTCACAACAACATCAAGCGAACAACTGCCGAGACATTTATTCGTTGTATTTCATCAACAAGCGCGACGTGGCAACCAACAACTAAATAATGCAATATTTGACCACGCCGATGTTAGACGAATTTATGCTAGACTAAATTCGAATCAATATCCGGAACGAGCGATAGAATGTAATTTTGCAGATGACGCTAATAAAAATATTACTCGACCTTACATGTATCTGCTCGACGCAGTGCAAAAATATCAAGATGTTGAAAATGGATCTCAAATATCAGTAGAGGAATTTCGTACACTTTATCCAATATTTTATTTTGATGTTAGTAAACATAGCGAGCCAGCAGTTGATTCGACAGCTGATATTGAAATTACCTGGACACTTGGAGCAGTTCCAGTAGCGCAGTTGTACGTGTACGCGTTAGTGATCAGCGACAGATCTATCACGATAGACTCTGTTGGAGGTAAAATGACAGTCCAAGTTTAATCTGCAATCTGTATATAAGATGACAAAATATATTATAAAAGAAATAGATTTGACTGATGATCAAGTTAAAAAATTAGTAGCTGCTGTTGCAAAGCAGAGACAGGTATCATTAAAAATCAACCCTGACATTTCCAAGGGTATTTTAACAAAATTAATGTTGACCAAAAAACAGGCGAACAGGTACGATCGTAAAAAACCTTTTGTTTTAAATTTAAGTGCCGCACAAATAACAGCAATGTCAAAACAAGGTGGTTTCTTTGGTCCGGAACTATCAGTATTAGCTAGCACAATAATACCAAAAATTTTACCTATACTAGGAACGCTTAGACTAGCAGCAGCGTCTGGAGCAATATCTGGCGCAACGAAAAAAGCAGTTGAAGGTCGTGGTATAAAGAAAATAGTCTAAAGTTTAATTTTATGTGACTGATAAATATAATGCCACAACGAAAAACAAAATCGTCGAAAAAAAGGAAAACAAAGCACCCTCGAAGAAAACAAGCAGGATTTCTTCCTCTACTTTTAGCGGGCCTAGCGGGAAATATACTACCAAATCTGCTAGGAATAGGAGGACGAGGATTAACATTGCCGGGAACACGGCCACCCCGCTAAGTAACTTTGATATACTTGATAAACTAAAACAAGTAAAAAATTTCCACGGAGTTTATTCTAAAGATGAACTTAGTGCTGTACCAGCTATAGGTTCGTGTGTGATAAATATACAAGATTTCAACGACGGATCCGGCACACATTGGGTAGCAGTTTATAATAACAATTATTTGACTCGTTTGGACTTCCTCCGAGCGATGCAATAAAAAAGTATATAAACAAAAAGTATAAAATAATATATTATTCGTCCAATCAACTTCAACCTGTTGGAACTTCTGCTTGCGGATATTATTGTATAATGTTCATTAAACAAATGTCTCAGCCTAAATTTAATTTTTTAAAGTTTATTTTACAGTTTGACAAACAATGATGAGATTGCAATAAATTTTTGTAAAGCTATCTAAAAGCCTGCAATTGATTTTATCTAAACTTATGTATATACTAATGTCAACATATTGTCTCAAATGTAAAATTAAACAGAAAATATCAATGAAACAACAGAAAAAACAAAGAACAACAGGACGATGCTGAAAAGTATTTGCGCAATCTGCGGAAAAAGAAAAAGTATGTTTTTAAAGAAATTATCCCCGGAGATAAAGTCGTTGGGAGCTGGTTGTCCTGACAAGATTATTTTAGTAGATGATTAACTGACTGTCTCTGACTAAGAAACAGGTAAAATTTGATTTTTTTTCAGAAATATTTTCATATCTATAATAAAATTATTATTTTTCAGAAATATTTTGTCGGTTATTTTAGTAGACGACTAAAAATATAGAATGATATGCAAGTGCGATTCTGACAGAGATCTCTGTCTTGAGCAAAATAAAATTGTTACATACTGTCAACGTTGTAACAACAGAGAAGTAGTAGGAACAGGTATAGACATACATAAATTGATTGGCAAATTGCAAAAACCAAAAGGAGGCTGGACATTGCCAGGCCATAAATATACTGGACCTTATAATCCGCTAGATAAACAACTAGATAAACAACTAGATGAAAACGATAATCCGCTGCCAGGACAAGAGCCTTACAATCAAGTTGATGCAATAGCAATGCGTCATGACATTTGTTATCGTGACATTGAACGTCCTGATAACGTTCGTGTAGAAAACTCAAAATCAGACTGCGATAAAGTAATGTTAGCCGAACTTCGTGATATGAACCCGACAAATATGCGAGAACGTTCTGATAGAAGGCTGGTGCAGGGTTTTATTGGAGCAAAATATAAATTAGGACTTGGGAAAGAATTGTATGATGATCTTGCAGCTGAACTACACAAACCTAAAAAAAAAAAGTTTACGCGACGTAAGGTTGTCGCAAATGCCGTTGATGATATCTGGGCGATAGATTTAGTTGATGTGTCAAATCTTGCTCAGTTTAACGATAACAAGAAATACTTGTTTAACGTTGTAGATGTTTTTAGTAAATATGCTTTTAGTGTACCCGTTTCAGATAAAACAGGAACGTCAATGACTGACGCGTTAAAACAGATTATCGTTAGTACAGAAAGAAAACCAAATAGAATCTGGACCGATCACGGAGCAGAATTTTTCAATAAAAAGTTCGAGCAGTTTTTGGAACAAAATAATATCAAAAAGTATGTTACAGGAAACGAAGGTAAAAGCGTTGTCGTCGAGCGATTTAATCGCACGCTAAACGAAAAAATACACAAATATTTGACAGCTAAAAACACAAACAGATCTGTCGATGAGCTTCCGCAGATAGTTGACGAATATAATAACACGAAACACCGAACCACTAAATTATCGCCAAACAACGCAATCAAAAATCCGATATTAGCGAATGAAAACATGTACCGCAGACATAAATTTAAAGTGGGTG
Organism: Megalonaias nervosa; assembly: GCA_016617855.1. Lineage (NCBI taxonomy): Eukaryota > Metazoa > Mollusca > Bivalvia > Unionida > Unionidae > Megalonaias > Megalonaias nervosa. The sequence continues at coordinate 12,412 of JAECUM010031805.1, forward strand.
ATAAAGTTAGAATTTCTCTGACGAAGAAAACATTTGAAAAAGGATTTACTCCAAACTGGAGCGAAGAAGTATTTGTTGTTGATAAAGTACTTTTAACAATACCCGTAACATACGCGCTAAAAGATCTGGCAGGGGAATCGATCATTGGTAGTTTTTACGAGCAGGAACTACAAAAAACTGAACAAGATGTTTTCGTTATCGAAAAAGTGATTAGGAAAAAAGGCAATAAAAGTTTAGTTAAGTGGCGTGGGTATAGCGATAAATTTAATAGTTGGATCCCAACCAAACAAATTATGAAATAATGTTTCTATAGATTTCCTCGTACTTACGTTTGATAGATTTACATTTTACTGGTTTACATAACGATATTAGATACTGTCTGCGATAGTCAGAGATCGTCATTAAGTCAAAAATCTTGACAAATATAAAATCGAATTTTATATTTTTCTGTCGGCCTGGAATTTTAATATTTAAAAAAGGTTTGATAAGCTGCCAAAATGTTTGTTGTTCGGCAACAGTAAAATTAAATTTTATTATTTTTTTTTAGCAATGAGATACTTAACATTATATCGTCCAGTTGCCGGTCTGCTGTAATTTTTTCTGTCAGCGACAGTAACTACTTCATCATCGTCGGATTCGTTGTTGTACAAAATATCATCTTCGCTATAACTTTCAGATTTGTCTATTATATCACTGGTGATTGTAATACTGTCTGCGACTTTATCGTAAGTGATTGTATCACTTGCGATTGTATCTTCCGCGTATATTTCAGCAAGTCGTTTCATCAAATCCATATTATAATATACTTTTATCTAATTTATTGTTATAAGATGACCACAGAGATGAAATCTCCTGAGGTAAAATATCAACAAAAAGTTAATATATTAAATTACAACGAACTAGCCGAAGCAGTGAGAAAATGTCTGTCGGGTTATAGTGCATATTCCGTTGACGTTATTGTAATGCCTGGCGAAAATGATAGAATATTACTAACAGCAGCAGAAAAGGATAAACTTAATGATAGCGCAATAATGACGCTCAAATTTGATCGCGATGATATTATAGCGTTTGCTCATCATTGTTTAGCCAAAAAGGCTCTTACATAGATCATCGATCCTATAAGCAAAGAAAACCCAAGCATTATGTTTTCTTGAAAAAGCTGATCTTATTATTCCATCAGCAGCAAATTGTACTGCTCTGGGATTAATATCAAAATGTTTTGCCGCAGCTGAAATTGATTTAAAACTGATTTTCTCGTCTTTTCCGAGATTGAATGAAATAACAGGTTTTGCCGGATATCTAAAATTAACTCCACCACCTCGTCCTTTTCTCACATTTTCCTGCTGGGTAACTAGTTCAAAATTTTCTATTCGATTGTCAGTTTTTATGTTATTGATGTGATTAATAACCAAACCATTAGATATAGGTCCGTTAAACGTCTCATAAATAAAACGATGTGATAAATAATCAACTCGATCGGTTAATGTTCCTTTGACAGTAGCCATGTAATACCCCATATTACTCATAGAACCAACAACGTTTTTAGTTCTTATATGTCTAATAATTCCCTTATCATTTGCCTCATATAAATCAAACACAGGATGAGGTTGAAACTCATTTTGTAAAGATAAGTTTTCAATATTATCGTCGCTAATCGAGCCATTTACTCGATAGACACGTTGTCCTTCTGGAATATCATCGCAGAATAACGTGTAAATAAAATCTTTTCTAAACATTTCAGTTCTCTCAGCATTATCACCTTCAACGCTGATCTTATAACCTGCTGGCGTTGCTTCACCAAGAGATTTTTTAGATTTTATGTTAATAACCGAACCTAATGCATTTCCAGCATATAGGTTATACTTCGGATGAACATGATATTCTTCTTGCTCCTCCGCTGTCAATCCAATATATCTCAAACTTTCTGTCATTATATTATAAGGATTTTTTATGTCTCTAATTGTTTGTTCAGCTGGCGTGCAACCTAATGCATTTCCAGGATATAGGTTATACTTGGGGCGATAATACTCTTGCTCGTTTGCGCTTGTCAGATTTTGTGTCATTATATTATAAGGATTTTTTATATCTCTAATTGATTGTTCAACTTGGCGCGCTGTGAGTTATCAATCGAACAACTAATTAGAGATATAATATTACTCTATTATATAGCAATGCTGAAATTGCGAGATATTGCTAAAAAGAGCCTTATGGGAGAACCTGAAAAAATAGCGACTGCCTTTACAGGATTTGACAACAGTTACAAATTTGATAATCAAAATGTTTTAGCAAATTTTAACTCCACAAATTTATATCATGTTTTACAACCAGTTATAGCCCAAGAACTTGCAGCTCACAAAAGTATCAAACTAATAGTACAATATCATACGATTTTATCAAAATTACATGCAGTCGAAAAAGATATACTTGATATAATTTTTGAAAGTACAAGTTTCGACAGCGAAATTTCCGTACCATATCTAACAGCTAAATCACGAAAAATATTAACTGGAACAAATATTGCCACAGTCGCCGATGAAATACACCAAGAAATAAATAAAAAATTGGAGGAATTTACTTCATCTGGGTCAGGTTGGAAATTTGAAATGATAAAAGAAGTTTTAATTCACACAGCAAAATATAACATACTGCGAGGTAGTTCTTACGTTGATCTCCCTAAAAAATTAAAAACAAAAAATGCTGCATAAATGTTAAAAGCAACGACGATCAATGTTTTCGTTGGGCAATTTTGTCGGAGAGACATCCTCAGAGTGACCATAATGATAGAATTGAAAAGTATTTACCGTACAAAGACGAACTAAATTTTAACGGAATAACTTTTCCAGTGGCAGAAAATCATATACCAAAGTTTGAAAAACAAAACAATATTTCAGTAAATGTTTTCGGACTAGATGAGCGAGAAAATGTTTACCCAAGATATATTTCAGAGACTGCTACACAAAAGACAATAAATTTATTATTTTATCGAGGACATTATTGTTGGATAAAAAACTTTAACGGTTTAGTTGGCGGACAGTATAATAAAAATAAAAGGAAGAAATATTTCTGTTGCAGATGCCTACACGGGTTTTCTAAACCTGAAAAACTACAGGAACATATTAAATACTGTGTCAACGTTCAAAGAATAACTATGCCAAGCGAGAAAGAAAAAGTCTTAAAATTTAAAAATTATGATCATAAGCTAAATATACCTTTCGTTATTTTTGCAGATTTTGATTGTCTACTCGTTGTAGTAGCTGGTGCAGAAAATGATCCTAATAAATCAAGTACAAGAAAAATACAGCAACATGTTCCTTGCGGAGTAGCTTATAAAATAGTTTGTTGCATCGACGATAAGTTTTCATGTCCGGTTAAGTTATATAGATGTAAAGATAGTGAATCTTAAAGTCCAGCAATTTGGTTGCTAAAAATCTTATAGATGAAGTTAATATTATTTCTAACAGATTATTTAAAACAGCTCCAATGAAAATAACATCTGAGCAACAACTTGAATTTGATGAAGCAGTTAATTGTCATATTTGCGAAACGTTATTGGTAGACTCAAACGGAGTCTGTGATAAAGTTCGTGATTATTGTCATTTAACTGGTCAGTATCGTGGAGCGGCTCATAATAATTGTAATTTAAAATTTCATGCACCAAAAGTTTATACCTGTCGTTTTACATAACTTTCGCGGCTATGATAGTCATATTATTGTAGAAGCTTTTGGTAATGAGGAAATTAAATCTAAACTAAAACTAAATAATAAGATAAAATGTATACCAAATAATTTTGAAAAGTATATGTCAGTTACTCTTGGTAAATTACGTTTTATTGACAGTCTGCAATTTATGGCAGCATCATTAGATGAGCTTATAAAAGGTTGTAGTAGTTTCAGTAATCTCCGAAATTGCTTTGGAGATAAATATAATCTACTGACAAAAAAAGGAGTTTTTCCGTACGAGTATCTCGACGACTGGAGCAGATTTGATGAAACTTCTGTGCCCAGCAAAGACAAATTTTACTCGCAGCTCAAAAATGAAGATGTGTCAGACGACGAGTATAAATATGCACAAGATATTTGGAATAAATTTAACTGCAGAACATTTGGTGATTATCATGATTTATATTTGAAAACAGATGTTTTATTACTAGCAGATGTTTTTGAAAGTTTTCGTCAAGTTAGTCATAAAAATTGTGGACTAGATCCTTGTTGGTATTATTCTGCTCCCAGGCTGTCATCGGACGCTCTACTAAAAACAAGCAAAATAGAATTGGATCTCTTGAGAAATATCGATATGTTCAATTTTATTGAAAAGGGTATCAGAGGCGGAATTAGTGTTATAACAAAAAAATATGCAGTAGCTAATAATAAATATCTAAAAAATTATGATAAAAATCTCCCATCTAATCATATTATTTATCTTACGCTAATAATTTGTATGGCTATGCAATGTCAGAGTCAATGCCTTGCGGTGGATTTCATTGGATATCTCCATATCAATTTCTTAAAGAAACTGAAAAAGATTTACATGATATTTCATACTTTGTTGAAGTCGATCTAGATTATCCTAGTTCGTTGCATGATCTTTATAACGACTACCCATTATTTGCAGAATCGATGATGATAGATTACAGTTTACTATCACCTGAGCAACGAGCTATGACAACAGCAAAAAATTCGATTGGTAATAAGTTAGTTCCAAATTTGCTAAATAAAAGAAATTACGTGATACATTACAAAAATTTAAAACAGGCAGTAGATGCTGGACTGATTCTGAGAAAAGTCCATAGTGTACTAAAATTTAATCAGTCGAGGTGGATGGCGGATTATATTAACTTAAATACGAAATGTCGTGCTGTGGCTAAAACCGACTTTGAGAAAAACTTTTTCAAGTTGATGAACAACTCGGTATTTGGTAAGACAATGGAAAACATTATAAAACGAGTTTCTATCGAAATTGTTAACGATAGAAATCGTAGAAATAAATTAGTTAACGACGACGTTTTTGTTAGCATGAAAATATTTAATGAAAATCTTGCTGCAATACAACGACGAAAGACAAATTTAAAGTTAAATAAACCGATTTATGTTGGTGCAGCTGTACTTGATATATCAAAGTGGCTGATGTACGATTTTCACTATAATTTTACCAAAAAGCAGTGGCCAGATTCGGAGTTGCTATTTACTGACACAGATTCGCTAGTTTATAATATAAAATGTGAGGATGTCTATGAGGATATTTATAAACACCGTGACCCATTTAATTTATCAGATTATCCGACCAGTAGTGGATTTAATGATAATACGAATAAAAAAGTTATTGGTAAATTTAAGGACGAATTTATGTTTGTGCCAGTGAAAGAGTTTGTTGGACTTCGAAGTAAAATGTATGCTGTGATATTAGATGATAATAAACTGACAAAAAAAGCGAAAGGTATCCCTCGCGGATATGTGAAAAAGATGATGCATTTTGACGATTTTAAAGCAGCGCTAAACAACAATATCAGTTTTATTAAGACAAATGTCATTAGATCAAATCATCACAAACTTGAAACTGATACGATTATCAAACGTGGACTTAGCAATTTTGATGATAAAAGATATTGCGAGGACGGAATTAATACATTAGCTATTGGACACTATGCAATTTTATCTAAACTTTAGAAATAATGTTCGAAAATTTAACGTTAGACGATGGAATTAGCAGTAAAATTAAAAAATTGATGACAAATAACCAGCAATTATCAGTCGAATTTAATGATGAAATTTCGGGTATTTGCTTTAGTAAATTTGATAGAATGAAACTCTCGCTCATTAAATCAGATAACAGCAAATATTTTGATTATCTTCAAAAGTTGAGAGATGAGCTTATGTTAAAATACGATAATTTTCACGATCCGATAAGTCAAGAAAAATATACCAAAATTAATTTAGACTTAGACCGGTCGAAGGTTTTCGTGAAAGGTAGTAAGTATCTTCTCAGTAAGATAGCAATGAAAGAGTTATTCAAATGCCGTCGAAAAGTAAGTGGAAAAATTAAATTTTATTTGTATAAACACGATAATCAAACATTTCTGGTGGCTACTGTTGATGTTCTAGTGATTGGCGATGAAATTCTTTAAAAAATGAGATAACTGTCTGTCTTTCTTGTATTTTAAGGAAGATAACTCTTTCTGTCTTCCTTGTAATTCGAAGGGAGATAACTCTTTCTGTCCTCCTTATATTTTAAGGTAGAGGTTGTCGCCCTTAGATTTTTAAGGGAGATAACTCTGTTTATTTACCTTATATTTTGTTTATTTTTATTTTACTGATAATGTTTTCTTTGTTGTTTTTTTAAAGAAACATTATCTTCGTTTTTATGATTTTATCAAATTCCTTCCTTTGTTGAGATCTTTTTAACAATAACATTTAAGATAAAAAGAAAAATACAAAACGAATAAGCCACGCCCACTGTGTAAGCTACTTTTAGACTTCTAAGTATTAGTCAGCTTATATACAATACAACCTTATTAATGTTGGGGGTCCTCCCAAAGCTCAAACTTCAACAGAAAAAAAACCCCCACACTCTCCCACCATGTCACCATTTTGGTGGGTGTACTTTTGCACTCCCCGGGTTTTGATTTGGGGGAGAGTGTGCAAAAATCTGTTGAACGTAGGGAAGGCCCCCGTTTGTGTGTGTGTGCTGTCCTTAGAGTTAAGTTAATTAAGTTCTTAGAGATAAGTTAATTAAGTTCTTAGAGATAAGTTTATATGTAACCTCTGAACCTGCTAGGATGTTATTTGACAACCTAGGGGTTCACATTGGGTTGTGTTTCGTCTAATTTCGAATATCCTCTGAGCTTTCTAGGATGTTGTTTGGCAACCTAGGAGTTCACACGGGGATATTTCGATTGCCCCTGAGCTTGCCAGAATGTTATTTAGCAATCTAGGAGTTCACATGGGGTTGTGTTGTGATTATATGTTTTGTAAATATTTTTTTGTATATCATTGTTAAGTAAAAACATAATTAGATGCTTAATTTTGTATAGCTTTAGTAATATCATTATCAAATAAAATATCAACCACATTGTCAACAAATATCATTAAATCATCTGACCAACCTCTTATTCGTTCGTCATTTTCAGTTGCGAATAACCATACTGACCCATATTTTGGTGATATATGATATCCAACTTTTTTAATACAGTCGCTTATTATTTTAGGTTTTATGCCAGTATAGCATGAGGCTGATTTTATTGAATCAAATCTCTTACAAAATTTGTTTGTTAGATCAAATCCAACATGTTGGATTGCTGTTGACGGATAGCCCATATTATATAATATTTCATTGTTTAATATGAAATTTTGTCTAAACTTTAAAATATATCATTATCAAATAAAATATCAACCACATTGTCAACAAATATCAGTAGTAAACTAATAGGCGGATCCTGGATCGAAGGCCCAACTCCCCCCAAAATAAATCAAATAACCCCCAAAAAATGTTTAATTTATCGGGTATACAAAAAATAACTTCCTTAGTAAAACGCTTTGTGTTACCTGATCTTGTTTTACTAGGGGGAGTTGGGTCTCTGGTCCAGGATCCGCCTATTAGTTTACTACTACTGTTCTCAGAGTCTATCTGGTCCACTAGTTTTAATCAATCTGTATTTCTGTGCAAGCTGATTAACGGTGTAATGATATATAACTACGTGGTTAGATGCAGACAAATGGGCCAAAAATCAATAGTATAGCAGAAGCACAAATCCTTTGGGATGTAGATTATATCAATTGGTTTCTTGAACCATAAATGTGTAAAGAAGGTTCGGTCAATATGATCAAAACATCACACCTTAATGGGACCATATGGTTACATCTCACCGAGACAACAACTTCTTTGGTATTGTTTAGTACAGGCATGTGCATCCTACGGCCCGCGACCTGGTTTTATCTGCCTATTTGTATCACAGGGCTTCTTAAAAAACGCATATCCTGCCCTCGCACTGAATGAAATTGCACATGCCTGGTTTAGCGAAAGCGGATAAAAGCACATTTGGTAAAGGTATTACTGACTGAAAACCAGTAGTGGGACGACAGCCGAGTCTCTACACCAAATTTACCTAGTGCTACGTTTTAAAATGAATGCACTCACACAACTGTATGACATTAAGAAAAGAATAATAAGGAGCTCAATGCGAAATCTCATATTTTTGACGTCTATGCCCATGCCGCCATCAACAACAAAAACAATGCCGTCGGAATGCTATATATGGTCTTCTGATTGCTTCGAAGGTGACATATACGATTGACAGGACTGGGCTATTATATTCCCGTTCAAATCTCGCGGCCCCGATTGGCCAGAAATGCCCTGATTCATTGTTCTGCGACACCTCTGCCTCAACTACCATCGTCGTGAAGCGCTAGCTCAATCCATCATATGCTGGGCAGATCGTAGTTGACATTTTATTGGTCGCTTTAAATTCATTTGCAGCAAGAAAAAAGAAATTAAAACTGAATCATAACCTCTATTTATAATTCATTATATTCTATTAGCAAGCAGTAAAACTACAATGCTTTAAAAAAGCTAAAACCCGTTTTGACACTTTAAGGCAATATTGTCTTTCCTGTTCGATCGCCAAGAACCTACTTATCACAATAAATAAAAGACAATACCATGGTATCAAAATATATTATAAGAGATGACATAAGAATTGTATTATGAGTGTTTGGTAACGTCTGTTCACTGATATACGTTACTAAATGCATATTGTTTACTGCCCAAGCATTTACGACCAATTAAGCGAGCGTTACCATCTTGTAAGTATTATACAGTACACCGAATGTACTAGCTTATAAGACGAATCAAACTGCAAACAACAACGATCCTGATCTGCCGCAGCATAATGCGCCTACAGATCAGGGTTTATATTGCTTGTTCTACTGATTACACCTAACAAACCACAGAGACCCAGATTTCCGGGCCAATTGTGCGACGGCAGATCTAGGACTGTGCAGTTTCCCGTTGAACTCGACTTATAAACGAGCAAAGTCGGTAGTTGATGTGCATATTGATTTATAACATTGCTGCGCAAGGTTCTGTCTAAGACTGAATGTATTCCATACCATATCTTACTGGGAAAAGTGTTGTTCTTACAAAACAAATCATCTCATTGCTATCTGAGTTAAATGTCTTCTTTTGACATCGAAAATAACTACCGATTGGTGATTGATGATAGTACAATAGCAGCATAAACGGTTAAGAATGGAGGCACAAATCAGAATATGAAAATGTAGTACAAACTAAAAGCGGATACGCTGCGTTTTTTGTGTGCGCGTGTGTTTGTTTGGGGTTATTTTTTGATTGTTTCGATTAATTCATGCGCTAGAAGCCATATAAAAATATATTACACTGAAAGAAAATATTTCTAAAAATGTACAGTATTACAGAAAAATGTTTAGAAATTAAAACAAAATGATCACTTAAGATCATACCAAAGAATATTGATAAGATTGAGTGATATAGTCAAACATTTTGAACTCAACTATATATATATATATATATATATATATATATATATATATATATATATATATATATATATTTGTACTAAATATTAATTCTACCTACTATTATCAAGCATTCTTCTATAGAATCCATGGATAGCACTTTCTGTTCTGTCAGGTGTATATTTATAATTCTCTCTCTCTCTCTCTCTCTCTCTCTCTCTCTCTCTCTTCTCTATATATATATATATATATATATATATATATTCTTACTGCGTATATGGGAAAATATGTACGAGTTTTTTTTTTTCTCGGATGGATACTGCACGATCTTGTGGAGTGCAGTATCCTTCCAACAAAACAAGTTCATATTTACCCATACAAATGCAGTAACCTATATATTATATGCTCATGTTCTTATTCTACCTAAGACTTAATTATATATAAAAATACTCTACAAGAAATAAAACTGAATGTATGCTGTTTTGCCAAATAAATACATAAGCGCAGATTCATCAATACACAACAACAATGCGCACATAATTCCGCCCAGCGAAATTTGAATTTAGTCGCGCGCTTGCGATCACTTTCAAAAAGAATTGTCTCTTTTCGTCTACTTGAAATTGAAATTTAGAGTCATATTGTGAATGAATGCGCATTGCAAGAGTTTTTTCCAGTTGGTCTGGAATGAATGGATTGTTTTTGTTGTTGTCGATTCAACTCAAATCCGCTGGACCTAGATTTATTAGCTGTGTCAATTCCACACAAAATACATGTTTCTGTGATTTGAGCAGGGAGAATGTGTCTTGACTGCTGTATGTGCGTTTCTGTTCTGTCATTGAATGCTTGGAATCATAATGTGGGAAATAAATGAACTCTTTCAATTCTAATTATCAAAAAAAACTCTATGAAATATCACCTTCATTTCATTTTGAGTGCAGTAAGGAGAATGTTATTACACTAGGAACGTAGTCGAAATTACAGTACAATTTTGAAATGCGTAATCAAGCTTTAGAACCCATAACATAGCTCATGTAATTCAGATTTGCATAATTAAGTACATTTTGTGCGAATTCAAGATGCAAAAATGTAAGTATATTTTTGACCATTCTAATTACCAGCTAAAGTAGACAGGTTTATTCCTGGGCACTTGCATGCTCCCCTAGCTATGTTATTACCTGTATGGCGTCTATCGCTAGCCTAAATCCAAAACAATGTATCAAAAAATTTAACTCGGAAAATTGCGAAGCAGCTGGAATGTGACAATCCATTCAGCCAGCGGAAATAAGAATTTTTCGTCGTCGTCGCTTATTTGCTCTTAGGCCCTTACATTTCTGCCAAAACCTTCAGTTGCATTTTTTTCTTCCCCACGAATTTAGTACTTTCACTTATAAAATGGTACATATCTGATAGATATGCGATAGCCCTTGCCCTCAGTATGCTTTTCTCTGCTATTTGTATATATCTTAGAGAGCATTGGTCGTAGTCCATTCCATTCCATTAACGAAAAATTACGAACATTTATCCTAAATAACTGTTTAAGTGATCAGAATGGTATTTTCAATTCTGCGTCTCTCACGTTTGTTATGGAGATTGCGAATATAACGTTAATTCATTTGCTTGTTCGAAAGGTTTATTTATGACTCAGTAAACCCGTCCACATTCTCCACTTTGTCATCTCTGCTTTCAAATAGACGAAACAACGGTTTTAGTTCATTCACAAACAAATCCAAAAATTAAAACCTAAAGTCTACTACATGCGTGTACAAAGTAGTTCCTAATACACTATACTATTTTTACACACACGTGTTGTGCGCGTGCGTGCAATATCATTGTCTTCAGTATCGTAGAATACTGCAAAATTCTGACAATGTAAAGTTAACGGAGAAAACGGATTATATATATATATATATATATATATATATATATATATATATATATATATATATATATATATATCGCGGTGTCATGTATTTTCACTGATTATGTATTTATCCGGTCACGATTTTTTTCGGATTATGTATTTATCCGGTCACGATTGTTTTCGGCACTTACCAGCAAATTTCGCTATATTTTTCTGCCACCTAGAGGGAAGTATGAGGTTCAGTACCTAGCGTATTAGTCTGAAAATTTTTGAAACCAAATAATAGAGTTTCGACTGGTAATTTATTTAAACAATCCCTCTATTCGCCTAAACTTACTGTATTACATAATGACAAACGTTTGGTCTCGAAAGCGCCCTTGTTTTTGTAGCACATGTCACGTGATCAAAACTGCTATCTTTTCATACTGTTGAAGAAAACAGCCTTGCATCATCAGCGCTGGTCCTTGTGAACTTTTTCGTTTTTGTCATTGCAGACCAAACCACTAATTAGGTGTAAATATCCCCTCCGCTCAGAATCGTACAGATGCCTTTAATATGTCAAAGGCAAAGAAAATTACTGTAGAAATAGCAGGAAAGTTGTTTGGTGTACCAATTAAACACTTAATTCCTTAGATGGGAAGACTGTTTCACTTGCCCCTCTGTTGGAAACGTTTAGATTAAATTTCAGTGTTTTACAAAACACTAAAAAGTGTGAAAATATTTAACTGTAAAGATTATTATTACCTTAGAAGAATAAAAATGCATACAATTTTATATTCAATGACTGGAGACTGTGCTTAACTTGTTTGACATTTTATCCGTTATGAACAGGGCACGTTTCATTTTAGTTAACTACATTTTTTTACCACGACCACTAGTGCTGGATATAATTTGACCGGCGAAAACTGATGACGTGTTTGACATGAAACACAACTTGAGTATCCTCCTTGCTGTGACTATATGTGCTAACCGATAAAATCAAATTTTAATTCTCAAGTCAAATGTCGCACACATGGTGTTGTAACCATTATCTGATTACTAAGTTAATTTGTGGCCAAATTTGGGAAATATTTTGACACAAATTCTCACACTGGTGAATACGCATTGCCGGGAGAACGTGATAACCTTTACTTTATCAAAGGTGCCTTCTGAACACATACTTTACGAAATTTGCTAGATGTAAGTCGATAAATACACTAAGTTTTATTGTATTTTCGTAGGAAAACTATCGCTTTCCACCATTTACGTTATTGAGGGATAAAAGCTATAACAGTTTAAACAATTCCAGGCTTGTATGCTCAAACAATGGAATATCGGGTGCGTTATCTCCGAGAGAAAGCTATATGTTCCATCAGCCAACAGAGACAGATAATAAACTGCGAGCTAAAATTTTAAGAATAAAAAGAGAAAATACGAATTAAAAGTTCTAATCGTTGAAGTAGATCATATAATTTGCTCAGTTATCTTCATCAGACGAGGACGAACATGAGTGTTTCTCATCTGGTTTCTGTTTACGTTCATCACCCGTTGCATCCGTCTGCATTTCCGCTTCTACAACGTTAGGTTCCACTCTTACTGCTACAGATTGTCGTCTGTTAAGAATATTAGTCAGTTTCGTTCGTGTCAACACGCTGGTTTCATTCTGAACTCGAAGTCCTCTGTTTTCTCGAAGAACCTCTCGCAGATATGTCCAATCCTTACCAGAAACAGGCGAAAGTGTGATGTCGTTTTCATTCAAAAGGCATAAACCTTCTCTATTTTCCATAGCCTCTATACTGTCTTCGTCATCCACGTTTGAGACCCTAACAATGCGAATGAATATAGTTACATCTTTTTCCTGGTCATCGAATACTTCTTTCAATCCAACAAAAGCGTGCGAGAACGAGGCCGTGGGCGAATGGTTTAGAAATATTTCTATATCCATCTTGCTGCTGCTATTGATGTAAGGATCGTCTGATAACCAGTCTAACAGTTTGTCTTCCGCCCGGTGAACATCATCTGCTTCGGAATGAAACACCCTGATGAGGCTTGTAGAACCATCATCAATATCTATTGAACAAACTGCAACAGTTTCTTGTGGAAAATCCTCGTTTATACCAGTAGACCATAGGATATAGAATTCCTTCTTGTATAATCTATATTCATCCATCAGTGATTCATCCATCTTGGCTTTTACTTTATGGATCCTCTGCTCTGTTGCAAGTATTTCAAGGCAGTCTGTAATAATAATAATAATAATAATAATAATAATACATTGTCACCAGCGAAGTCACGGTTATTAAAGTAACACCACTACCATTATTATAAGCATGAGTGGCTATATCATTATTAAATGATATGTCAACGTCAGGCTGAGCACAGATTTTACATAAGCGTCAGCTATAGCGGCATCACGCTTGAAAAAGGCAATCGTACTGCCGAAACGTGGAGGTTCACAACAATATGCTCTTCATGAAGTAGTCTCAAGATGTGAATTACTCAGATAGATAGATAGATAGATAGATAGAGAGAGAGAGAGAGAGAGAGAGAGAGAGAGAGAGAGAGAGAGAGAGAGAGAGATCTATCTATCTATCTATCTATCTATCTATCTATCTATCTATCTATCGAGAGAGAGAGAGAGAGAGAGAGAGAGAGAGAGAGAGAGAGAGGGGTATTCTTAGCAAGTTTCCAAAATAACAATGACCCCTGCCGCTGGTTTAGAAATTTCCACCCCCCAAGAAGTACTTTTCGTCTCTAGTCTATGTCTATGCATCAAATACTATCTCCATGTTGTAGGGAAGGAAGGTATGGAGGAAGGGGGTGGGTGGGTGGGTGTTGGGACTAAAGTTAGTAAGACTTTCCAATTTTACTTTTGTTTCTAAGACCCGCGCGCGTGTTTATGTGTGTGAAACGAATTTGGGTTTCAATTCTCCTTTAACATCTGATAACGTACAAGGACCAACCCCCCAACCACCCCACGCCCCCACACAAAAAAAAAACGGTATCGTGCATGTCGCTATGAATTCGATCGGTTCAATAGCAGACAAACAAGCTAACGCCTTGCAATCGTCAATACTTACTGTTAGGGTGCAAATTTCTGTCGATCTATGAAGAACACATTAAGTTGGACAGGTGAACGATTAATTAGATTTATGGGGACTGGCGTGTGTTTAAATCGCCGTAATGCACTGATTGGCAAATATCACTGTCATGGAAGCAGTGGTTCTTAATTAAGCCTTCGTTTACTTAACTGAAAAGGATAGGTGTTAACTTCCGATCTGTATGGAGAACTGTCAGTTTGAATTTTTCCAGGAGTCAGTATATGGTAATCTGAGGTTGTCAGGCGGACTACATATTTTAGGACCTTAACTATAATTCGGATTGGTTACGCTGAATAAAAGGGGGCGTGATTCCACATGAAAACTCTCGGTTTAAATGTGCCTATCGCAACACTTTTAATCAGTCGACACCATTTTCTGCAAGAGAAAACAAAGGTAGAGGACTCCGGGTCGAATTTAGAAGAAATTCACTCGTAATTAGGATCCAAGGGATCGGATGTCTGGAAAAATCTACAAACACAATTCTAGCAGTAAAAGCTTGAAGACACAAGGTATTTTGCGTCAGTCTCACGTAATTCCTTGATATCCATATGACGATTTGTTTGATTTATTTGCTTATATTTGCATGATTTATTTGGTTAGATTGGTAGATCAATTTTCTTGATATGAATACAACTGTGCGAGTTCATCTATATGAATCCGTACACTGATATTCTTTATATAAGTTTGATGAATCGTTTGAACATATAATCTCGTTTGTTATAGGTAAATATGTATCTAGAATTTCATACCTTACTTTAGTGATATGAGTTTCGAGAATCCGTGTAAATTCTCTGATTTAAATAATGTCACATATGATAAAGACTTGAGTGCATATTGACTGAAATTAACGTTGTTAAACCATGTGAAATTAATGTTGTTAAACCATGTAGTGAGGTTTTATATATGCTAGAGACTTGAATGTGTGTATTCGCTCTAAATGCCGTAGTTGAGTCATGTAAGGAATTTCATTCATTCATTTGTGTAATTAAGTCGGGACTGGAACTGATGTCTCGGGGTGTTATTACTGTAAGCAGTGTTGAAATAGTCATTAGGGAGTACATTAGTCTTAGGAAACTAGGTTTGTTTATGGTCTGCCGTGTTTAGCTAGACCAGATGGCCGTTGGTATCTGTTTGAATTCCGATAGAACTTATCTGACATTAACGAGAGGAGAAAGTAATCTCTTCCCAGTAGGGTACCTAACAGAATACTCAGGTTGCCACATTGTTTACTTTTGCAAGGTGAGATAGTTCCACGTGACGTACCACTGACGTATCCACGTGACGTCTCCAAGGGAAGTATCCACGTGACGTATCACGTACTTACAAAACCAAAGTGACCACACAAAGTTGGAGGCCGAAAGAGGCGGGACTCCTGAGAATATGGGAAAAGGGAAAAGTGGAAAGGATCCAGACTTACAGGAACAAGGAAGTCAAAAGAACAGTCGCAGCGAAATTGGACTGAACCAGAACCATCAGGTTATGAATCTGTACAAGGCAGTGTTTTCGTTCTTTTCACTCGATTCGATGATGAAATCTATCGCTTAACATACCGGCTATTTGTATAAGCATATTTGTATTTGAAATTCGCTGAATAACTTAAATCAAAAAGTGTATATTTCTAATGTAATGCATTATCACATTTGTTTATGAATTTTATTGTTTATGAATTGTTGATTAAATTTTATAGTTTGTACATGTACGGGGGCTCGTGTCATTCTGTTTTATATATCTACTCAGATCTTTATCTATTCCATATACAAGTTTCACACTTTATACGGATATTTACTCGTTCCGGGCAAATTACACCGTCGGCGATCACCCTCTAGATAACGATAACCAAAACCATACAACCCACCCCAACAAAGCTAGGGGAGTTTGCAACAAAGTGGGCGCTCGTCTAGGGATCTGAACATTGTACTCGAGTAAAAAGTCTGAGTAAATATAGAACAGAAAAGTGATAACTGCAATAGTACGTTTTAAGAAATAGCGATCAGAGTGAATCGAATCATTGCCCATATTCTGTGCATGCAATTTTCGTGCCATTTTGTTTCATGTTGTGATGAAAATATTGTAAGAGATTGATGCAATTTTCCTTGATGTTAGGATCGTATTCGAAATTTGTGTAGTGAAAGCCAAAATTTACCTTTGTATTCTCTCGGGAGAAGAGATATTTAGGCCAACCTCGCGGTAATAAATTACGCCTTGTTCAGTGTGGGAACGTTACGCTAATTTGGGGAGGCATCCCAGCTGTGTACTGTCGTTGATTGATTGTTGGTGCAAGGATAGTCTGGTTCAATTGAGTAGGGCCATACTAGAGGAAAGATAAACACGTGTGGGGCTATCTCGCAGTGGGGCAGTAAACCTCGAGTGTAGGTAAAGAACTTAATTTTTGTGTCACAGTACAAGTAGACGAGGATGGCGACAGACAGACAGTTGATTAGGGAATTCAAGTCGATCGGTACGGACGAACTTGGGTACTAAGGGGCCCAGTTAGCTGAATTTGTGGAGCGATGTGTTAGAGAACATAAGCAACAACTAGCCGAGGAACGAAAGAAAGACGGACAAACACAAGCAGCAGAGCGTGAGCGAGGGCTCGAACTAGCCAGATTGCAGACCGAAGAAAAAGCTAGAGAACGCGAACATATATTAGCCATGGAGAAGCTGAGGATCGAAGCAGAGTCCAGAAGGGGTGAAGACCTGCACGAACGTTCAGGACACACGAGTAGGCGATCTGAGGACAGACGACCAATACAGATCACCGTGCCCATGTTCAATGACAAGGACGAGATCATTGACAACTTTTGACACAGTTAAAAAAGTTGGCATTGGTTCATCAGCTACCCAAAGACCAGTGGGCTATCAATGTTTCGGCATTCTTACAGGAGGCCGCGAAAGACGTCTACCATAACATGACGATGAATAAGGTAGATGACTACGACGCTTTGAAGAAAGCGCTACTACGGCACTATGAGCTGTCGGCGGAAACGTTTCGGAAACTCTTTAGAGAATCGTCGAAAAGTGCTACAGAAACGCATGCGCAATTCCATAACCGCGTACGCGTAATTTTTGATAAATGGATGAAAATGGCTGGTACCGCGCAAACGTATGAAGGCATACGCGAGGAAATTTTGAAGGAGCACGTCTTAAGTACCTACCGGAAAGATTTAATAGTGTTCTTAGCGGAGCGTGAATTCTCAACTTTGGATGATGTAAGCGTGATGGCCGAGCGCTATGAGAGCGCACACTCGCGTCCAACCACTTGGGGTGGCAGGGACCGACCTAGCATCAGTGAGCATAGAAAGACCACTGAGGTGGTACCCCAAAGACGGAATGATCAGAATGGTGGGAGGCCAGGGGCAGGAAATCTTAGCCGAGAACATTTCCGTGGGTCGGGGAAGACTCAGGGGGCAGAGAAGGATACAACAGGGAGGAAAGGTGAGCCAGTGTGTTATGGCTGCAACAGACCAGGCCATGTCGTTAAGGATTGTAGGAAGTATCGTCCGACAACGATTAATTCGGTAACTAAGGATACTGTTAAGGAACAGGAACCAGTGGAGTTGACCAACACAGCGGTAGCTACGGTAAATGGTAAGAGGGCAACCGTACTGTTTGATATTGGCTGTAGTTATGCGGCCTTGGTAGATAGTAGGTATGTCAAGCCTGGAGATTACACAGGCGAGACTGTTGAAGTCCAGTTTGCTAACCGGACGAAAGATTCGCCCCCGGTTGTTACCATAGACCTTGATTCGCCGTATGTAAAGAGGCGAATTCAAGCAGCGTGTTTGTCGGGACTGTCTCATGATGTGATATTAGGGTGTAGGTATGTGTTGCCGCAGCCTAACCCTATGACGTGTACACCTCCTGTACACGTGGGGTCCGTTGAGACGAGGGCTATGAAGCGAAGGTCAAGGTCAAAGCCGCTAAGACCCACGACTTCGCCCATAGACAATTTGCTACCTGGCGAGTTGAGGAAACTTCAAGAGGAAGATTTGTCTCTCAACAAGGTACGCAGGTATGCAAAAGATGGGTCCATACGGAAATTGCCAGATGGCGAGGTAAAGTTCGCGACGAAACGGGGTATTTTGTATCGGTATGCTAGGAAAGGGACCGATACGTTTAAACAAGTTGTTGTGCCTATAGCGAAGCGAGCAGAAGTGCTTAGGCTGGCACATGAGGGTCTACTTGGAAGCCACATGGGCGTGGCGAAGACCAGAGAGAGGTTAG
Organism: Megalonaias nervosa; assembly: GCA_016617855.1. Classification (NCBI taxonomy): domain Eukaryota; kingdom Metazoa; phylum Mollusca; class Bivalvia; order Unionida; family Unionidae; genus Megalonaias; species Megalonaias nervosa. Next base: position 31,063 of record JAECUM010031805.1, read on the forward strand.
TGAGGGAATACTACTGGCCAGGTGTATACGGGGATGTTCGGATGTTCTGTTTGTCGTGTGACAAGTGTCAGCGGGTGGCACCCAAGACCTCCCATCGCCCTGTGCCACTAGGAACCAACCCACTGATTGACGAACCTTTCTCGAGGGTGGCGATGGACCTAGTAGGTCCGATAAAGCCGGCGGCAGAAAGCGGTAATCGTTATATACTAACAATAGCAGATTATGACAACCGGTACCCGGAGGCCGTGGCCTTGAAAACCATTGACTCAGTCACAGTGGCCGAGGCCTTCTTAGGAGTTTGGTCGAGAGTTGGTGTCCCGGATGAGATACTGACTGACCAGGGGACGCAGTTTGTGAGCCAGGTGATGGAAGAGGTGGTTGTTGTTGTTGTTGTTGTTGTTGTTGTTGTTGTTGTTGTTGTAGGGTTTAATGCCATTTTTCAGCACAAGATCGGCTATACATGGCGGCCAGTATAATTGGTGGAGGAAGAACCCTGGAAAAGCCCGGGAAGAACCACCGACCCACGAGAAACTACTGGCAGGCTTTCTCACATGCCCACGTTACCCGAGCCTGAGAATCGAACTCACGCAGACAGAGGTGAGATGGCAGTGATCCGTAACGGTGAGCGCTTTAGACCACTCGGCCACTCAGGGCCCCATAGAAGAGGTAAATAGGTTACTATCCATTAGATACCTGACAACTACCCCGTATCACCCGCAGTGCAATGGTTTGGTGGAACGTTTCAATGGAACTTTGAAAAAGGCTCTGAAGAAGCTCTGTGAAGGTCGACCCAGGGATTGGGATCGATACCTTCCTGCGATACTTTTTGCGTATCGAGAAGTGCCACAGGCTAGTTTGGGTTTTTCACCTTTTGAATTAGTCTATGGGAGGACAGTCAGGGGACCCATGGCTAAAGTAAAACATATATGGACGAATGAGCAAGCATCCGAGGAAGTGCGAACAACATACCAATATTTTGTTGATCTCCGCAACAAGCTAGAAGAGGTTTCTAACTTGACCCAGGAGAATCTCTGCGACGCAAGGGGACGTCAAGCCAAATTTTACAACAGAAGGACGAAGGAACGTCACTTCGAGGTGGGTGACAAGGTGTTGTTGTTGCTGCCGCTAGAGCACAACAAACTTCAAGTCTCATGGAGGGGACCATTTGTGGTAACGGAGAAAAAGGGTGGGCAGAACTACCATATCCGGGTAGGAGACAAGGAGAAGCTGTACCATGTAAATCTTCTGAAACGTTACCGTGAAAGAGAGACACCCACAGAGTTCGTGGTTGCTACAGCTGTAACTGAAGAACCCGACGACAACGGAGGAGAGGCGAAAGTACTCCCTAGTTGTCCTTTGACGACGGAAGAAACTTACGTCGACGTTGTCCTTGACGGAACGTTAACGTCAGAGCAACGTAAGGAAGTGGAGTCGTTACTCCAAGAGTACGCAAGCGTCTTGACAGAACGACCTGGCAAGACGGAGTTGGAGGATTTCACACTAACGCTACTGGATGAGAAGCCGGTGAAGTTAAAGTCTTATCCATTACCCTATGCGAAATTAGAAACGTTAACCCCGGATAGTTCAACGTTCGACCAACTTAGGAACGCAGTACGACCGACCACTAAGACGGAAGTTCTATCTTTCTTGGGACCAGCAGGGTATTATCGTCGCTATGTTGCTAACTTCAGCGCCATTGCAAACCCATTGATTGACTTAACTCGGAAAAAGGCTCCGACGAAAGTTATATGGACAGACTCATGTGAACGAGCATTTCAGACGTTGAAGAACAGACTGACGTCAGACGCAGTAGTGAAATTGCCTGTTGTGACTCGAGATTTTGTCTTACGTACTGACGCTTGTGATAGAGGTTTAGGGGCAGTACTATTACAAGAGCATGACGGAAATTTATTCCCAGTTTCCTACAGTAGCAGGAAATTGTTAACCGCAGAACGCAATTATTCAGTCTCTGAGAAACAATGCTTGGCAATTTTCTTTGGGGTAACTAAATTCCAACGTTACCTGTATGGACGAAAATTTATTTTAGAAACTGACCACCAACCACTCGCATATTTAGCTCAAGCTAAGTTGACCAATGGACGATTAATGAGATGGTCATTATTTCTACAACAGTACCAAGTCCAGGTACGGTAATTAAAGGCAAGGAGAATGTAGAGGCTTACTGCTTAAGTAGACTAGGGACGTCTGCGGTGAAGGGTTCACATGAGGACGTGTAAGTGTATCAGATTAGATCTCCAAAAATTTGAAGAGAAAAAAAAACCTGATTTAACTCTTCAAGGAGAGAGCTATGTAAGGGTGCAAATTTCTGTCGATCTATGAAGAACACATTAAGTTGGACAGGTGAACGATTAATTAGATTTATGGGGACTGGCGCGTGTTTAAATCGCCGTAATGCACTGATTGGCAAATGTCACTGTCATGGAAGCAGTGGTTCTCAATTATGCCTTCGTTTATTTAACTGAAAAGGATAGGGGTTAACTTCCGATCTGTATCGAAGTTGTCAGTTGAAATTTTCCAGGAATCAGTATTTGGTAATCTGAGGTTGTCAGACGGACTACATTTTTTAGCGCCTTAACTATAATTCAGATTGGTTACGCTGAATAAGGGGGCGTGATTCCACATGAAATTTCTCGGTTTAAATGTGCTTATCGCAATACTTTTAATCAGTCGACACCATTTTCTTGCAAGAGAAAACAAAGGTAGAGGACTCCGGGTCGAATTTAGAAGAAATTCACTCGTAATTAGGATCCAAGGGATTGGATGTCTGGAAAAATCTACGAACCCAATTCTAGCTGTAGAAGCTTGAAGACACAAGGTATTCTGCGTCAGTCTCACGTAATTTCTTGATATCTATATGATGATTTGTGATTTATTTGCTTATATTTGCATGAATTTATTTGGTTAGGTTCTTAGATCCATTCTCTTGATATAGTTACAGTTGTGTGACGATTTGTTTGATTTATTTGCTTATATTTGCATGAATTATCTGGTTAGATTCGTAGATCAATTTTCTTGATATGAATACAACTGTGCGAGTTCATCTATATGAATCCGTACAATGATATTCTTTATATAAGTTTGATGAATTGTTGAACGTATAGTCTCGTTTGTTATAGGTAAATATGTATTTAGAATTTCATGCCTTACTTTAGTGATATGAGTTTCGAGAATCCGTGTAAATTCTCCGATTTAGTTAATGTCACATATAATAAAGACTTGAGTGCATATTGACTGAAATTAACGTTATTAAGCCATGTGAAATTAATGATGTTAAACCATGTAGTGAGGTTTCATATATGCTACAGATATGAATGTGTGTATTCGCTCTAAATGCCGTAGTTGAGTCATGTAAGGAATTTCATTCATTCATTTGTGTAATTAAGTCGGAACCGGAATTGATGTCTCGGCATGTTGTTACTGTAAGCCAGTGGAAATAGCCGTTAGGAAGTACATTAATCTTAGGGAACTAGGTTTGTTTATGGTCTGCCGTGTTTAGTTAGACCAGATGGCCGTTGGTATCTGTTTGAATTCCGATAGAACTTATCTGACATTAACGAGAGGAGAAAGTAATGATCTCTTCCCAGTAGGGTACCTAAAAGAATACTTAGGTCACCGTTTGTTTACTTTTGGAAGGTGAGATAGCTCCACGTGACGTATCCACGGGACGTATCCACGTGAAGTATCACGTACTTACAAAACCAAAGTGACCACACAAAGTTGGAGGCCGAAAGAGGCGGGACGCCTGAGAATTTGGGAAAAGGGAAAGTGGAAAGGACCCAGACTTACAGGCACAAGGAAGTCAAAAGAACAGTCGCAGCGAATTTGGACTGAACCAGAACCATCAGGTTATGATCTGTACAAGGCAGTGATTTCGATCTTTTCACTCGATTCGATGATGAATTAATTCTATCGCTTAACAGACCAGCTATTTGTATAAGCATATTTGTATTTGAAATTCGTTGAACAACTTAAATCAAAAAGTGTATCTTTCTAATGTAATGCATTATCACAATTGTTTATGAATTTTATTGTTTATGAATTGTTGAGTAAATTTTATGGTTTGTACATGTACGGGGGCTCGTGTCATTCTGTTTTATATATCTGCTCAGATCTTTATCTTTTCCATCAATAAGTTTCACACTTTATATAGATATTTACTCGTTCCGGGCAAATTACACCGTCGGCGATTATCTAGATAACGATAACGAAAACCATACAACCCACCCCAACAAAGCTGGAGGAGTTTGCAACATATGCATATCACTATAAATATTAAAGCTAACAAAATGCTTTGAAATTCATCTTCACAAATGCCGAAATTGACGAATCATTTAATGCCCAATTCATTGTAATCTTTTAATGCCTTATTCATTTGTAACGCCATACGTAACCAATAAGAAGAGTACATTTCACAATTGCTGGTTTAGTACTGAAATCATTTTGGACACAATGCGATTTACTTCAATGGTACGGTATTGAAATGCAAAGGGTATCACACGGTCGTCTGCTTGTACTTGGCGAAAAACTTATCAAGAGGTATGTCAGAGTATTTGCTTGAAAAGGGATTAACAATGCGTTTGATCTGGTCGTCATGAACTTGCACGTGCAAAAGCATTGACAGGCCGAGTTACATACGCTCATCTGTAATTCCAACTATCTGGAAAGACCAGCGCATTCTCCCACTTTAAAACGAAGGAAGATAGTTAATGATGGGTTTTCGTTCTTGCATATTCGCCTCTCTCTCTCTCTCTCTCTCTCTCTCTCTCTCTCTCTCTCTCTCTCTCTCTCTCTCTCTCTCACACACACACACACACACAAGTTGCTGAAAATTATTATATTTCATACCGAAAAAGGTTCATTTCTGTGGAGAAGAAAAATAGTTCCTTTGATTTTTTCAGTAATCTTCCTAAGTTGCTAATACTTGTCATATTATTTTTGTGGCTATCTACCAAAGTTCTTTTGAGAAAAATCACATTTTCGTTGGTACTTGTACTTAATGCCCCAATGCCGCCGTTTATCATAAATTTCACCATTCCTCCAATCTAGCTAGACTCTGGAAGGAAGGAAATGGGTTGTTACAAAAGCTATTTACATAAACAGTTCTTTGAAATAATCAAGATGTACAGTTTAAAAAAAGTTCAAATATTCAGTTTAAAATTAAAAAGTGCTACCCCTTAATTCAGTCAACGAATACTCTCGCAATTACGCTCTCCTTCGGGAGTGCTCTAAAAGTATTGATGTGATACAGTCGACACATTCCGTTGGCGATTAATCTAGTAATAACAACTGTTATGTATATTTAATTTAATTGATTGTTTGTTAGTTTTAAATTTTGTTATTCCATTACATGCTATTATAATGTTACATTGTTTACTGGATTTGACATTGTCCAGAATTGAGTTCAATTCTGTTTGACCTGATTTATTTTCTAAACTTTGTTTTTATTTCATTAATGTAAACAACTAATAATAGCTTCATGAAACGTTGTACCTAATTGCTGACCTTGTTCCAAAATCAGTGTCAGTTTTGGTAAACAACATTTTACATTTTTTTTTATCTTTCTCAGAGTAAGAATCATTAAGTTGAGTCAAGGTCATACCTGGACTACGTGATATTAAGCATATGTCAATTGGTAACTAACCTCTATTTCTTTCAGGAGAATGAACTTTTGACCCCCATCAGAGAATCTGTTTTGCATATTAATTAGTGGTATAACTGTTGTTTTGATAAAGGTTTGTTAGCTGAGCTTAAAACACTTGATACGTTAAGTTGTATTATGTTGTGACCAGTTTGGGCCGAATTATATTTTCTTCAAATTATTGAATTCAAGTGATTCTTTTCTCTGGAAAAAACAAAAGTGCTCTGACAAAATTCTTGGATAAAGACATTCATTGGAATTTATACTGAATTCAAACCTGGAATAATATTTCTGTGATTCAACAAGAGACCGCTGACACATTTGCACTTCGTTGGATATTACAGACGTCATCGCCTTCAATTTTGTATCTCATCGGGACTCGAAGTTATTTTCATTCAGGACTTTGTATTACTAGGACCTCTATTTTTAATTCTTGAATTATTTTTGGATTTAATTCGCAAATCCGTAAGTTCTGTTTTCTCATTTTTCACTTTCTATTCTAGGAAAATAAATTATTTGTTAACTTTTACAAAGCTTGTTGTCTTCACTCTTTTCTGTTACTTATTTTAAGAGCATAGACTCGTAACAGAAAATTGGGGGCTCGTCCGGGATATGAATTTTGGCTAAAATATTTCAGAACACGTTTTTTTTTGAAATTTAAATTCCCCTAGTTTGTGAATATTTTAAATCCCAAGTATTACTTCACATTTTAGAAATTTTTAGTGAAATCAGCAAGCGTTTTACAATGTCATCAAAAGTGGAGATCTTTCTTTCAAATCCTACCCAGGAGCAGTTAGCATTCTTGAAAAAAGATGAAATGCTTCACCTTGTCAGAAAATATGATCTTTCTGAGGCAAAAGTTTCTTTAACGAAGCAAGAAATAAAAAATATTTTGGTCCAAAATTTGGTGGAGAAGAATGTTTTAGATAAAAGTTCTTTGGTTTCGATCAGTAAGTCTGTATCAGACATAAAAATAAAGGAAATAAAATTAAATACAAGATGGAATTAGAGTTAAGAAAGCTTGAACTTAAGAAAGATAAAGAGGAAATGGTTATTTTCTGATTGAGGCTTTAGTCTGCTGAGAGTTATCTTCAGCCTGACTTTGCTGGGGTGACTGATCAGACTGATGGTTCTGTAGTTTTGGCAAAGCTCTAGGTTTCCTTTCTTAGGGTGCACGATGACCAAGGATTGAGTCCATGTGGTGGGCCATTCTCCTGTCTGCCATATCTTGTTGCAGATTGTTGTTAGGACTGTGACCATCTTTCTCCTCCTGCTTGAATGAGCTCTGCTGGTATGTTGTCAATGCCAGCTGACTTTCCTTTCTATAGTGACCTAACTGCAGTTTCTACTTCATCACGAAGAATGGGGTTGTCATCAATTTCTTCTGCCTGAGGGCAATTTAGTACTGCTGGATCTCCTTAGATCTTATGATTGTACAATTCTGAGCAGTATTCTGTCCATCGCTTGAGGATCTCCTGATCTTCTGTGAGGCATTTTCCTGATTTGTCTTGGATGGTGGTAGTTTTCCTTGTTTATGGGTTGTGAGATCTTTCACCGGTTGATATGTCATTTTGCTGTCATTTCTACTCAGACTGTCTTCGATTTTGCAGCATTGTATTTCTATCCAGGATTCCTTTGCTTTTTTCATATTTTTCCTGATCACGTTGTTTATCTCTCTGTATTTTCTAACTCCTTTATGATCTCTTTGTCCCTTTTTCAGTTCTCTTCTTTTGTCGCATTGCTCAAGGATATCTCTTGTGACCCAAGGTTTCTTTTCTCGACGATATTTGCCAATGATCTCGCTAGTCACAGCTGTGTTGAATGTGGTCGTTAAGGACTCGAGGTCGGTATCTTGGCTGTTCATGGTTATCAAAGGTGCAAATTTACCACCTATTATTGCTTGGAAGGCTTCTGCGACTTTTGGATCTTTCAAATTTCAAGGTAAAGTCTGATTCTTGGTTGCTTAGGCTTCTTGATTATTTTCAGGTGGAGGCGAAACATTGTCATTAATAAATGATGGTCACTTTCAATATCTGCTCCTGGAAAACTTCGTGTTCTGGCGATATTCAGCCCAGTGCAGAATCGTTTTTTCACCAAGATGTAGTCAATCTTGTTGTGATGTTGTCCATCTGAACTGTGCCAGGTCCATCTTCTAGATGCTTTGTGAGGGCCGAACGTGTTGGCTAACACAAGATTGTTGTAGGCAGCAAACTGCAAGAGCCTAAGTCCTCTTTCATTTGTTTCTGCATTACAGAAAGGTCCACATGTGCTTTGCCAGTTTGTCTGTGAATAAGCCTTTGCATTCCAGTCTCCTTGTACAAACACAATGTCCTTCTTGGGTGAGTTGTTAATGACATCTTGCAGTTGGTTGTAAAAATTCTCCAGTTCATTGTTATCATAGTTAGATGTCGGTACCTAGGCCTGTATGATTGTTATGTTGAAGGGAGTCTCCCTCAGGCGGATGGTAATGAGCCTGTTTGTGACTGGTCAGCAACCCAAAATGCTGTTCACAATGTCCTTGTGGACAAAAGATCTAACACCATGCTTATGTTTGTCCCCTCTTCCGCTGAAGTAGAGCTTATGCCCTTCATCTGATGTTATTTCGCCAATGATTTCCAGCGCACGTCGCAGAGACCAAAAATGTTCCAGTTGTACCTCTCCAACGCATGTGTAAGTTCTTTCAACTTTCCCAAAGCCCTCAGTGTTCTAACGTTAAATGTACAGATAATGATGTTGTCTCTCCCACGGATCTTGGTAGTAGGGGCACCAGTAGCATACTTGTCACCTCCATCCTGGTGTGCAGCGGAAGGCGCGGTCATTGTTTACCGGGCTGCGAGCGATCCAGCATGGAAGAATTGTTAGTTGCTTTCATGTAGTGTGTCAAGGGCAAGATACAGCCTGGCGGAGCCCATCCCTCTCCAGACTGGATGACCACAGCCGAAATCCACTGATATAGTGTGGTACGCCTTGGCCCTGAGCACATGGTTGTTGAGCTCATCTTGGAGCCATTCCGCCCTGGCCGTTGACTTCATCGACGAAGACTTCAGCCCTGTGATGCTGGGCTATCATCACACTATTTTACCCATAGTTGGGAGACTCGTGGGGGTGAGAGCGTCTTATTCCATCTTGTACAGATCCAATGGACTTATACCACTACCCTAATAGCCAGGTTAATCATGCAGTTAATTTAGTTGTACCTGTCCCACTCACTGAGGATTTAAGCGAACGAATGCAATCGGACTCTATTGATTTTGGAGTAACAAATCTTCGGAAGTCAGAAATTATGAGTAATAAGAACCAGGAAATTTCACATTTGCAACAACAAGAAAGGAATGAACTTAAACAGTTTTTACTTGAATATGAGCACTTATTTTTCCAGATATTCCTAAAAGAACAAACAAAATCTACCATGACGCTGAAATAGTAAATTACAAACCTGTGAAACAACACCCATACAGGATGAACCCTCTCAAACAGGAATTACTTGAAAAAAGAAATTCAGTATTTGCTGGAAAATGATTTCATAGAACCGACTAAAAGTGACTGGAGTTCACCATGTATACTTGTTCCGAAACCATATAATACTTTCCGCATGTGCACTGATTATAAAATAGTGAACAGTGTGACTCATCATCTACAGCGACACCTGGAAAGAACATTTAGCGACAATTCGGAATTTCTTTGACAGACGCACTGATGCAAGTTTGACAATCAATTTATCCAAAAGTGAGTTTTGCCGTGCTTGTGTAACATTTCTAGGACATATCGTGGGACATGGACAAGTTATACCTACAGATGCTAAGGTCAAGGCTATCTCCGAATTCTTTGTGCCTGTCAGTAAATGCAACTGATGCAATTTTTTGGTATGGCTGAATACTATCGGAAATTTTCTTCCAATTTTTCCATAACTGCTGAACCTCTGACAAATTTATTGAGCAAGAAAACCAAGTTTCATTGGACTGAAAAATGTCAGGAGGCTTTTGATAAGTTAAAGGCCATACTTAAGAGTGCACCAGTTCTTACAGGTTCAAATTTCAGTCAATCATTTAAACTGTCTGTTGATGCAAGTGATGTTATGGTTGGAGCAGTATTGATTCAAGAAGATAAAAATGGTGTTGATCATCCAGTGTGCTATTTTTCTAAGAAATTAAATAAGCATCAGAGAAATTATTCTACGATCGAGAAGGAATGTTTGGCTTCGATACTGGCATTACGAAACGTTGAAGTTTACATTAATTCAGCTCTTTCTGCAATTATTCTGTTTTGTGATCACAACTCCGTTACTTTCATCAGAAAGATGAAAGACAAAAATCAAAGATTATTAAGGTGGAGTTTGTTGTTACAGGAATATAATATTGACATCAGGCACATCAAGGGAAAAGACAATTTAATAGCAGATGCACTTTCACGTGTATAGAAATATATTATTTCGTGTATACTTTGTATCATTCATAAGATTTCTTCTTATGTTATTTTTTTTTAATAAACCTCATGTATAATTGACCTGTGGTGGAAAGAAAGCTTTATCATATAAATCTGTCGTTTTCTTTTATGGGGATGTTATGTATATGTAATTTAATTGTTTATTTAGTTAGTTTTAAGTGTTTTATTCCATTGCATGCTATTCTAGTCTTACATTGTTTACTGGATTTGACATTGTCCAGAACTGAGATCAATTCTGTTTGACCTGATTGATTTTTTTAAAAATTCATTGATGCAAACAAGTAATAATAGCTTCATGAAACATTGTATCTAGTTGCTAATCTTGTTCCAAAATCAGTGTCAGTTTTGGTAAACAACATTTTACATTTTTTTTTTATCTTTCTCAGAGTAAGAATCATTAAGTTGAGTCAAGGTCATACCTGGACTACGTGATATTAAGCATATGTCAATTGGTAACTAACTTCTATTTTTTCCAGAAGAATGAACTTTTGACCCTCATCCGGGAATCTGTTTTGCGTCTTAATTAGTGGTATAACTGTTATTCTGTTAAAGGCTTGTCAAGTGGGCTTAAAACACTTGATACGTTAGTTTTATTACGTGGTGACCAGTTTGGGCCGAATTATATTTTCTTCAAATTATTGAATTCAAGTGATTCTTTTCTCTGGAAAAAACAAAAGTGCTCTGACAAAATTCTTGGATAAAGACATTCATTGGAATTTATACTGAACTCAAACCTGGAATAATATTTCTGTGATTCAACAAGAGACCGCTGACACATTTGCACTTCGCTGGATATTACAGACATCATCGCTTTCAATTTTGTATCTCATCGGGACTCGAAGTCATTTTCATTCAGGACTTTTTATTAGTAGGAATTCTATTTTATAATTTTTGGATTGTTTTTGGATTTAATTCGCAAAACCTTAAGTTCTTTTTTTCTCATTTTTCACTTTGTATTCTAGGAAATTAAATTATCTGTTAAATTTTACAAAGCGTTTTGTCTTCACTCTTTTCTGTTACTTATTTTAAGAGCATAGAATCGTAACACATTTCGCACAAATCGATTCCAGAGGGAATGAAAAGGGGCAGGCCCGCCTTTTTTTAAAAAAAGAAGAAGCGTGCATTTGATAAAAATAAGACTCGGGCGAATATTAGTGATGAAGGAAAAACTTTGGTTGACGACAGTCCCACAGAGCGTGGTGTTGACTTCTTATGTTTGCAACGGTGACATCATCAAATCATGTATTTCAGCTTTCGGCTCAAATCGGTTGACCAACGGATGTTGCTGATCAACATTTGATTAATTTGTACACTTGTGAAAAATGGCCGGGTTTCCCAGTTCGAGGGAAAAATTATATGGCTCATAATGTGATGAAATGTCGATATTATCTGGTTTTAATGGAGCCCTATGGATGTTTAGGACCAATATATTACAAGATTTAATATTATTCACATGATTTGGCATATACGACTTTTTGCACGTAACGGCGGCATTGGGACTTTCAAATCGTTAATTGAGGAAGGATTTCTATTATTTTTACGGAAAGAATAATGTTTGTTGGGTTAAAGTTTTGGTTTGTAACAACCACAAAATCTCGAAAATCGGTAACCGATGAAAAATAGTGAGTGGGCGATTGGTATTTATGAAGAAGAAAAACAAAATCGCCAAACATGCCAGGTAAATGACGTGATCTAGCTAACATTAGTAACCTGTATTCGTCTACATGTTATCAACCTGTCAATTTGTACACCACAAGCGCTGTATTAACTTTACTAGCGGTAATAATAAAGAATGCACATACCACTTAAATTATTAAAATTTCATTTCGCTCATATGCGTAATTTGCCCCAAAACTTAAAATTTAAGTGTCGTTTACAATATTTACCCAGGACTTAATAAACACAGTTTTATTTGATACATTTGGAGTTAATTTAAAAAAAAGAACTCTTACCGGGTACACCTGATGGTTCGTTTGGCCATTTCACTTCCATTGTAAGAACTTCCGGCCTCACGGAAGAGAAAGAACCGATATATTTTCCGACGCCTCTCACGATCTGTGCCGAATCAGAATTTGTCAAAAAGTTGGCATTAAAGGTGGATATGAGCAGATCATACTTTTCATTCCAATGTGAGTAGTTTGCCTTCGAGTAAATGTTCAGAAAGCCAGGGTTTTGGACCGAAATTGATCCAATTTGAACGGGTACGTATTGTGCTATGCACAAATACATGCATTGCATGTAAATGTACGTCCATATAGATGTGTTAAATAAATTTGCCATATTTACTATAATTTAACGGTAGGAATAATCTGAAGTAAAAATCGGCAAAAAGTAGTATTTAAAGTCTGTTCACTTATGTAAAACATGACCTGATTGATAAAGACCTAGGGTACACATGGTGCAACACGTGACTACACGAAACATTCATATGTGCAAGGCCAGTGCTTGGCAACTTCTTAATTGACCTGTTTTTGACTGGATGTTAGTTCTTAGTTTTGAACTAGAAGTCCGTTATCTCATGGAAGATATGGCATTCAGGGACACCCATGTGAAGAAGTAACACATGTTTGTCCTCTTGGCTTATCTGCTAGGGAACAAACTAGAACAAATTTTAAAATAAATACAAAGATGACAAACAAGCAGATCAAGAGAAACAACAAGCCTCCATACCAAAAGTATTTTGTATCCAATGGCGCCCGCAAGAAATTTTCCGGGGGAGAGGGAGGTGCAAATTCAGTCTTTTTGCAGTCTTGCAGATATACCAAAGACCATTGTGCATATATATATATATATGTATATGTCTGTCTGTCTGTCTATCTGTCTATCTATCTGTCTGTCTATCTGTCTATCTATCTATCTATCTATACACATACATAGATATATATACATACATAGATATATACACATACATACATATATATATACATACATATATATACATACATACATATATATATATATATACATACATACAT